>OY992876.1:56989623-57170128 GCA_963921405.1 Cepaea hortensis
TGTGGATGTGATTATTTGACAGAAAAAGAAAACCGGGACATTGGGCGTCCCGAAAACTTATTTCTTGACAGTGAGATATTTCATAACATGCCGGGACTGCCCTTGAAAACCGCCTGGCAGCCCTAAGATAGACTCTGTTATAGACCGATCGGCACTCGATGCGTCACGTGATCAGTATCAAGCCAATCGCCTTTACTTCCTAACACCCATTCTAGGCTGGGGTGACCCGAAGTTCACGTCTGTTTTAAAAATCATGCGGAATGGAAACCCATGACCACCGGCCAGCAGGCGAGCGTCTTAGCCATTGCTCTAGCACGCTCTCCGCCAGGCTGATGATACAGCAATGACCACCGGCCGGCAGGCGGCATTCCAGCCACTGCTCTAGCACGCTCTCCGCCAGGCTGATGATACAGCCATGACCACCGGTCAACAGGCGAGCGTCTTAGCCACTGCTCTAACACGCTCTCCGCCAGGCTGATGATACAGCCATGACCACCGGCCGGCAGGCGGTAGTCCAGCCACTGCTCTAGCACGCTCTCCGCCAGGCTGATGATACAGACATAGTGGGGCTAAGGTCGTCATAGGACAGGGCACTTGGTGAATCCAAGTGATTATGTTATCGTTATTGTATGTTTCCAAGTCGTAGTACAAGACTTAATTAACAGAAACAATTGTACGGTATCATCTGAAGACAGGCAATGGTCAGACTTCGACAATACGATGGGACTCTTCAGTGAAGCTAGACATTGTGATCCCATGTCCACGTATTTATATAATGGACTATTGGGAGAACAGATAATGTGAGGCAGGAGAGAACACAACTCTATACGGCCAAAATAATACATTAAACAATAACCTTTCCGAGCGAGGGCAGCAATGAAGTCAAAGTGGAAATCGAATTGGAAAATAGAAATCTAGTCCTCCACTACTGAAATAGTATAGAGTAAAGAAGACAGCATATAAGATACAATATATATATATATATATATATACATACAAGTAAGAACTAGAGTAATGCCATGTCCCACCCTGAACGCAGTGGAAACAGCGGATCGATACATTTCCACAAGACAAGCTAGCTTATCAACTCGGTTGCTCCAGTCTATCAGTTGTCACATCTTCGTCAGACGTTATGGAAACATTATATTTCAGAAAAGCATCTCTATCGCGTACCACAAACTGAACAGTGGGACTAATTAGCAGCCATTCGTGAGACTTGTCCTTGTGGTCTCAGCGGAAAGAATGTAGTGTGGACTGTAGACTGAAGGTACTTTCTATCCAACTGTAATTAGACTAACCTACTTTGGCTGGTGGGGCACATTCACTTATGCTTGTATTCTTTGGATGCTGCCTTGTTGCATTTAATGTCTTCCATTTATCTGTTGTTTTGTTTCGTACACATGATCGTTTCCTGATAGGCGGACACGCTGAACAGTCACTGAGGCTGTGCTTCACAATGTCGTCAAGTTATACAAAGCCGCCACTCTTTTGTTTTTGGTGGCGTTCGCTAGCTTTGATCTCGAGCGTATTCCATAAACGTGCTACAACTTCTAATAGTTGTCACTACTGGTGAGTGCACTGTATTGATTTTGCATGTGCAATTGCTTTCCCTATTACCAGTGTCCCTCGCCAGACGAATCCACTCAGACTTCTGAGGTACTTGTAATTTAAATTCAAGGACGAAAAGTCAACATCTTAGTCCATATGATCAGTGTAGGAGTTGTATCCGCTACCTCGGCATCAACACAACGGAAGTTTAAAAGCGAGCGGTTTTATCCATTCGGCCATGCTGATTGCTGACCTCCGCAGACACTCTAAATTGTTTAAAGGTTTCTGGTTTAACAACGACAAGATCGACGTCATTGCAGCTGGTGTAACAACGACAAGATCGACGTCATTGCAGCTGGTGAAACAACGACAAGATCGACGTCATTGCAGCTGGTGTAACAACGACAAGATCGACGTCATTGCAGCAGGTTTTATCGCATATGCCTTGGTCCTATTCCGCAGAGCTGCCTGTCGAAACTGGGCACGAACTCCGTAGCTCTACTGGCGACCCCCAGGCGTCTTCCAGAAAACTGCACTCAGGGACAGTATGACGGAGTCCGTAAACGTAAACGGCCTGACCATCTCCCCGTGGAGGCCCCAGAGACAACAAGCCACTATGAATTGTGTTGGGATTACATTCCGTTCATGTACATGTTACAATGTTGTTTTGTAAGGTGTAGCAATCGTGCCATATCCGCTCTTTGTCAAATAGTTAATATCGCCATGGAGATAAATGTCTGGAGGACTGTCTTCCACTGTCGTCAGTGACCATTTTCTCAACCAGATTTCCGGACTTATTATTGTAATTTCCATTTTTCTGTTGGAAGCTCACTGCTGTATCTGGCAGTTGTTGTCCCCTTGACTGCTTTACTATCTTGTCTGTCGTGGTATTAATGGGCTAATAACGGATATAAATGATCACGACTACTGCAGGGCATTGCAATATTGAGACAAGATGTGTTAAGATTTTGCGAAGGAACAATAAATACAAAGACAAGTACATACTCGACTAGGAACTTAGACCTGCTTTGCCCAGCATGAAGCTATAGTCGCGTTGGAAAATTTGTATTTATTATTTATCTGCAGGATATAACAATACACATTTAGTTAGTTTGTTAATTAGTCGAGGTTCCAACTACACGGCAACGGGTCGTCCCAATTATGCTCCGTTCCTGTGCCAGTGAATATCACACAAAACGCTCCTCACTAACCAATGTGAACAATGGAATAAACAGGAGTCTCGGCAATCCAACAACACGCACAGGTTCACCGTGCATAATGCCGCCGCCAGAATGCCAATATAAAAGTCATCCCAGAAAAATACATTTCATCGTCTATAGAATAGGCAGTCACCAGAAAGACTTCATTGACTCGTGTTTTATCCCATTTGTTTCATCTTCTCTGTACTAAAGATGCAAATGATCATGTTTACGGAAAATAAAGTAGTTAGTTAGTTAGTTAGTTAGTTAGTTAGTTAGTTAGTTGGTTAGTTGGTTGGTTGGTTGGTTGCTTGTTTTTTTTGATTGGTTGATTGGTTGGTTGGGGTGGTTAAATAATTGGTTTGTTGGTTGGTTGGTTGGTTGGTTGGTTGGTTAGTTAGTTAGTTAGTCAGTCACCAGCTGCTCCTCACTGCACATCGAGCCATTCAGTCCACAAGTGCCCGGCTCCCCTTTTCAGTATCTGCCTCATCGTGTAGCGGTCGATAACAACAGTTATGTACTTCATGACCATTCTTCTTTGATCCCCCCACCTCCCTTTGCATAGCGCTCTTGTTTGGCTTTACCCCTTTTAACTTGATGTTCTTGCAGTCTTGTTAAGATTGCAGGCCTTCAGTCATTATTTGATTCGTTCAATCATCCTACCCACTGAGAGGATTCACTATATCCCGGCCAATTGCTCATCCGCTCTCCACAGTAGCCCGGCTCGCCAGCCTATCAGTTTGCTCATTTCCTCTTACTCGAGCGTGACCTGGCAGAAAAATGAAGTTCACTTTGTCAGCCATGACCTTCTCAGAGACATCGCCCACTGTCTTCAAGCTCAGCTTATCTCGAATATACTCACGGTGTCACTGAAAAAGCATGCCTGCGTAAAAGTCTGTTCCAGCCAGGCCATGACCTTCATAGTCAGACTACTTGTCAAGGCGAAGGCACCGCAGTTTTCCATAACACTTCTTCCTTCGACCTGAGCCGCAAAAGCCCATGTGTTCCTCATTCGTCGAACCACATACCTATATGTGTATATGGCTACATCACTTTCAGAAGAATTCTCAAATACCTTGCCAGAACTTCTGCCTCTACAATTACCGGGTTCTGTTGTCTGTACCCTATCCTGTCTGGTGCGTTCTGAATATGGCGTATCGTACTCTGGTTTTACTTGTGTCCACTCTACACAAGTTTTTATGTCCTAAAGTGAACATACTTGTCGAATAATATCCTCTGCCTCAACCATCCATGATTTTCCTCTTAGCGAAAACAGAACTGGCCAGAAGTAAGCGTTGCAGCAAACACATAAAAAATATAGCAAGGTAAAGAAGTCAGAAAAATAACACTGACCCGAGGAGGTCAAATTGTCTGCCTTATCAGGTCAGCTCATCGGCGATCGTAAATAACGCTAAAGATAGAGAGAACGACAACTCGAGCCGAGCAATAGAGATAAAACTGTGGCAGTGGGGAAAATGTCTGCAAGATTACAGATTTCAATCTAGATTGAGCACTTGGAGTAGTCCGACAGCTGTACCCACTGACACGGGTCATTTTTACGGCAGTCAACTACACAGTCAATACAGCAGTCAGACAGGGATGTGTGCCCCCCTCCCCTCTCATCCGCCATGCTGTTTAACGTCCACATAGACATAATATCAAAAGAAAGAAAGAACTGGTTCAGAAAATTTCGATTTCTTGACATTAGACGGAATAGTAGATCCACCCGTACTAAAGGAGCTTTCATTACAGGCGAGCAATGTTTGTTTTACAACAGGATCGAAAACAAAATCAGAACAATAAGTTGAGTTCAACATACAGAAAATACAATATGAACATAAATACAACCACAATCTAAGTAGTTCAGGTTAGCAGATCTCTTGGTTCATCATCTGTGCCGATACTGAAACATCCAAATACACCAATGTCCTCAAAACGACAGATAATACATAGTATATTCACACCAACCCTATGGTAACAATGTCAAACCAGGACATAATCAAAATCACACATAACTGCACAATCAACACCCGCGTGATGAGCTACCTGAGGAGATCTGCCAACGTAACTATCCGAGACAAAGTAAGACACGATGTTTTCATACAGATAGTGGGATCAATACCTCTTCATACATAGACAGACGATCAAATGTTTCAGTCATCTCATTAGAATGCAACACTATCAATTACCGCACTGGTGCGACACCAAAGAAAATCTGAGAAGGAAATTGATTGACGACATCAGAGGCATTGTGAAATTACACGTAATGACGCTATCCAATGACACACATAGGGTCCTTTAACATCAACTGTTCCACACCCCAACGCTTGGCGGCAGAAGTAGAACATGCACTTGATGGACTCGAGATATTCACATTCACGTGCAAGGGCTGAAGCTAGGCAGCCATGTTGGTGTGTGGTCTCCAGGTATGGTGTCCGCCTCGAGTGCTGGAGGTTCAGGCCCCGGTGAGGACCGGGATTTTTTTCACCTGAACTTCTAGTAATAAAATTTCCCCTGGTCTCTGGGTATTGAGATCGGACGCCCGTGTGTATTGTTGCGCACGTAAAAAAATCCCTTGGCAGTTGGAAATCAAAAAAGAGTAGCCTAACGGCGCTGCCCGGGCAAAATTTCGAATTAAAAATCTACCCAAAGTATTTCAGGATCCTCGCCGGTGCTACGAAGGTCGTTCACTGAGCTGAGTTTCTCCAGACTCAGGTTTGAGTTAGGAGGAGAACGGAGCACTTATGGGTTATACCCGTGTGCCGTGATGTTGATCCATCGACTAAACTAAACTTCAACATACAGCAATAGAGAGGGATAAAGACAGACCTAGATGGACACAAACACACATGACCGCATGGGAGCACATAGGTTCGTATTGACTGTTTAGATACACAGGCAATGAATTAGATGACAAGTGCAACGATGTAGTGGAGGACTGATACCAAAAGTTACTTTCATATGCTTTACATGACGTCGCAGTCAAGCCCAGCATTTTTTGGCTGTTTGTGATTGCTTGTCAAGTTTCCGTTCAGTAGTTTGCCTTGCTTTCTGAACGACCTATACTGATACAATTTTATGAAAACCAACACAAGACGATCTGCTACCAAATCGCCCGCAGATTTGTTTCGAACTCGGTATGAGGGATTACGAATTGCGCCCGCAACCCCTTCGCCACAGTGTCGGCTGACAGACTATAGGATTAACTTGATGTAAAACTGTTCTGTTGTGCACAACTGACCGTTTATTTTACTCTTGTTGAAGGTTGATATAATTATTTCTGAAAAAACCATGTGTCAGTTGAGTTGAGTTGAGTTGAGCTAAGAACCGACATCACTGCACTCAGGACATTCCCATACGCGCTCCGTCCCCTCGTTCAACAACCAGCGAATAGTCACACAGCTAATCGTTCCCACCGTTGTCTGATTGAAAGTTCCCCTGGTCTTTCCTCTCAGTTTTGATATTCTCCCAGAACCTCTAACGATACCCCGCCAAATCATTCTTTCCACATACGGGTTCTCAGTCTGTTTCCCCCGCCTTCTCCTCCTGGTCCCACGGGCGCTCGACCACCTCTCCTAAGTTCATAAGTAATCTACTACTAAGAGGTGCATTCCCTGCCAGCCTATCAACCTGTTCATTTCCTCGCACTCCCGCAGGGACAGAGCAAAATATACATATAATTCTCACAATCTGTGACCTCTAAAGCGAGGAAAGCCATTCCTCACGAAACATTTCTTTCTCCACCTTACTAAGCACTCTCCCTTGGTTCTTAATAAATGCAATGCATCTGAAGGCAACTGTTACCGCTTCCACCTCCATTCTCATGCTGGTGGTCTCATATGCCAGACTCTCCTGTTTCAAGCATCGTGCATAAGCCTTCGCAATAAAACCCCAACAACTATGTTTGTTTCTCACCTTTGACCTATCGGTATAGATCACTATGTCACCTTGAAGTGTGTTGCTCTGGATCAGTTCTTGCACCTCAAATTATGTCCAGCTTGCTGCCCATTCTCTGCACTCACGACCCAATGTTACTATTACATTGTGCCAGTCCAACATGTCTTTATCCACCCTTTTACACGATTGATGGTCTCTAGATCACACACCTGACGTACAGATATTTCTACCTGTGTGACCCTTGACCATATCCATGGCTTCATACAGGGGATGATCCATATCTACGGCACCTATCAGGTACCATTTGGCCTGAAGGACCCTATGCCTGTCTGCCATTGTTGGTAGTGCCAATGTGTCTTTTGTGCACCCCATGATCTCCCGCATTGCCGCATTCTGTATCCGCTCCAGCCTTTCAAGCTGGCCCTTTGATACTGTCAGCAGCCCCGACCATACTCAATGACCGAAATTATTAACTGCTGAAAGAGCTTGAAAAGCATCCTCTGCCCTACCCCGGTTGCTGCCATCGACCTCAATGCATATATTCCTTACACCTGTCAAAGATGATTCCCAAGTACTTCAATGTACTCTCTCTACTAAGAGGACATGCATTCAATAAAATACATGGGACATCTGCCTTCACGATTCGGTTATCCAAAGAATACCAACACAACTGCTGCCTTGTATGAGTTTATAACGGCCCTGCGTCCCTGCACCACTCCTCCACACTATTTCCTGCCGTCTGTAAGTCTTCAGCCAAATTTCCCTTGTCTCTTCCCTGTCTCTACACCAGCGCATCATCTTCTGTGTCAGCTTAGATGTCAGTGCACCAGTACATCATCTACTGTGTCAGTTTAGATGGAACGTAAGCCAATTGCTCTCATACTGTTATGAGCACAGTGGGACGCGAGTTCGATGCATGGGCTCGTCGCCTGCAAAAGTAAGGGGAAGATTCGCCATCTATTTCTCCTTGCACGCAGATCTACAAAATTAAGGGGAAGATTCGCCACCTATTTCTCCTTGCACGCAGATCTACAAAATTAAGGGGAAGATTCGCTACCTATTTCTCCTTGCACGCAGATCTACAAAATTAAGGGAAAGATCCGTCACCTATTTCTCCTTGCACGCAGATCTACAAAATTAAGGGGAAGATCCGTCACCTATTTCTCCTTGCTCGCAGATCTACAAAATTAAGGGGAAGATTCCCCACCTATTTCTCCTTGCACGCAGATCTACAAATGGTAACGGCGCGATCACAACGCTGATCTAGAGCAGGAAACTGCTTCTAGATAATGTTTACAACGTAAGCTGTCACTACCAGCACGGAACTGTTCACTGAATATTCCTAATATCAAGATGTGTCAACAGTGAGTTGTTTGAGTGTGTGGTTATATTTAGCTCATAATGTTCACAAGCTTGATATAACGCCGAGAGTTATCCTCCGCCCTTCAAATTGATTGATGGACATGAAGATGCACATGTTAATTCATCTCTCAGGATCTGTCCTACTGATCTCCTAGTCTCCTGACCCCATGCCGAATCCAATATCTATCTTGCACTTTCGTGCCCTACCTCCCAGCTACCGCTGATCTTCAAGAGCCTCGACGCTCTGTATCTCAGTGTTCCTGTATCCTTGATTAACTCGGGGCAATGCCACTGGTGCAAATTAGCCAGCCACCATCTCAACATTTTGAAGCGTGCAGCCGAGAGATGAAACCGCTCTACCGATCTATGAGACGCGCACAGTAATTTGGCGTGCAGGATATCTTAGAACGAAGTCACCCCAAGTCCGTGTACTTTTTTTTTTTTTTTTTTTTAGCATATCCTTTTACAGGACTTAGCTGTCAACATCAGCATCTTTCAGCTGTATGTTGATTTCTTGGCAAGATTACGCTCAGTAGTTTGCCATTGCTTTCTGAGCGGCCGGCTCAGTATCCCGCAAGTCACGAGCGGGGGTCGAACCGCCTCAGCTCTCGCTCCGCTACGAGACTCTGCGTGATAAACGGGATTACAGAGAGAAAGTGTTGTAACCCCACAGCCAGAGAGACCGGCTCCGTGTACTTAGCAAAGATAATATTTGCATAGACTCAAAAGACGTGATAGATTCTGGCAGTCGTAATCGGCGACATTGTACAATCTTTCAGTGAATATAATTCTTCTACATCCCCACATCATTTCCCTTTTTATCGTGTGTCCTGAGCAGACGCTTGGTGGCTTGAGTGTTTTCCAAATGATACATTACCGACCCATTCTTCCCACTAGACACTTCAATGAGAGGACTAGGTTTTCCCTTTCTCTCTATCTTCTGTCCGGATTAGTTCCATATTGTCTTCGTGTGTATAGCCAGCGTCTGTAAATGATCAAATATTCAGATCGATGATGAGGATTTTATCAGTGTGCCAATTTTTACCAGAACGAGGCTTCATCAGAACCCGCTACCAGTGGATGTCTTGATTAGAGCCCGTTTAACCGTTGTCGCCTCGTGTTTGCTTGTGGTGCTTGTTGCCGAGGCCTGTCTGTCTGTCTGTCTGTCTGTCTGTCTGTCTGTCTGTCTGTCTGTCTGTCTGTCTGTCTGTCTGTCTGTCTGTCTGTCTGTCTGTCTGTCTGTCTGTCTGTCTGTCTGTCTGTCTGTCTGTCTGTCTGTCTGTCTGTCTGTCTGTCTGTCTGTCTGTCTGTCTGTCTGTCTGTCTGTCTGTCTGTCTGTCTGTCTGTCTGTCTGTCTGTCTGTCTGTCTGTCTGTCTGTCTGTCTGTCTGTCTGTCTGTCTGTCTGTCTGTCTGTCTGTCTGTCTGTCTGTCTGTCTGTCTGTCTGTCTGTCTGTCTGTCTGTCTGTCTGTCTGTCTGTCTGTCTGTCTGTCTGTCTGTCTGTCTGTCTGTCTGTCTGTCTGTCTGTCTGTCTGTCTGTCTGTCTGTCTGTCTGTCTGTCTGTCTGTCTGTCTGTCTGTCTGTCTGTCTGTCTGTCTGTCTGTCTGTCTGTCTGTCTGTCTGTCTGTCTGTCTGTCTGTCTGTCTGTCTGTCTGTCTGTCTGTCTGTCTGTCTGTCTGTCTGTCTGTCTGTCTGTCTGTCTGTCTGTCTGTCTGTCTGTCTGTCTGTCTGTCTGTCTGTCTGTCTGTCTGTCTGTCTGTCTGTCTGTCTGTCTGTCTGTCTGTCTGTCTGTCTGTCTGTCTGTCTGTCTGTCTGTCTGTCTGTCTGTCTGTCTGTCTGTCTGTCTGTCTGTCTGTCTGTCTGTCTGTCTGTCTGTCTGTCTGTCTGTCTGTCTGTCTGTCTGTCTGTCTGTCTGTCTGTCTGTCTGTCTGTCTGTCTGTCTGTCTGTCTGTCTGTCTGTCTGTCTGTCTGTCTGTCTGTCTGTCTGTCTGTCTGTCTGTCTGTCTGTCTGTCTGTCTGTCTGTCTGTCTGTCTGTCTGTCTGTCTGTCTGTCTGTCTGTCTGTCTGTCTGTCTGTCTGTCTGTCTGTCTGTCTGTCTGTCTGTCTGTCTGTCTGTCTGTCTGTCTGTCTGTCTGTCTGTCTGTCTGTCTGTCTGTCTGTCTGTCTGTCTGTCTGTCTGTCTGTCTGTCTGTCTGTCTGTCTGTCTGTCTGTCTGTCTGTCTGTCTGTCTGTCTGTCTGTCTGTCTGTCTGTCTGTCTGTCTGTCTGTCTGTCTGTCTGTCTGTCTGTCTGTCTGTCTGTCTGTCTGTCTGTCTGTCTGTCTGTCTGTCTGTCTGTCTGTCTGTCTGTCTGTCTGTCTGTCTGTCTGTCTGTCTGTCTGTCTGTCTGTCTGTCTGTCTGTCTGTCTGTCTGTCTGTCTGTCTGTCTGTCTGTCTGTCTGTCTGTCTGTCTGTCTGTCTGTCTGTCTGTCTGTCTGTCTGTCTGTCTGTCTGTCTGTCTGTCTGTCTGTCTGTCTGTCTGTCTGTCTGTCTGTCTGTCTGTCTGTCTGTCTGTCTGTCTGTCTGTCTGTCTGTCTGTCTGTCTGTCTGTCTGTCTGTCTGTCTGTCTGTCTGTCTGTCTGTCTGTCTGTCTGTCTGTCTGTCTGTCTGTCTGTCTGTCTGTCTGTCTGTCTGTCTGTCTGTCTGTCTGTCTGTCTGTCTGTCTGTCTGTCTGTCTGTCTGTCTGTCTGTCTGTCTGTCTGTCTGTCTGTCTGTCTGTCTGTCTGTCTGTCTGTCTGTCTGTCTGTCTGTCTGTCTGTCTGTCTGTCTGTCTGTCTGTCTGTCTGTCTGTCTGTCTGTCTGTCTGTCTGTCTGTCTGTCTGTCTGTCTGTCTGTCTGTCTGTCTGTCTGTCTGTCTGTCTGTCTGTCTGTCTGTCTGTCTGTCTGTCTGTCTGTCTGTCTGTCTGTCTGTCTGTCTGTCTGTCTGTCTGTCTGTCTGTCTGTCTGTCTGTCTGTCTGTCTGTCTGTCTGTCTGTCTGTCTGTCTGTCTGTCTGTCTGTCTGTCTGTCTGTCTGTCTGTCTGTCTGTCTGTCTGTCTGTCTGTCTGTCTGTCTGTCTGTCTGTCTGTCTGTCTGTCTGTCTGTCTGTCTGTCTGTCTGTCTGTCTGTCTGTCTGTCTGTCTGTCTGTCTGTCTGTCTGTCTGTCTGTCTGTCTGTCTGTCTGTCTGTCTGTCTGTCTGTCTGTCTGTCTGTCTGTCTGTCTGTCTGTCTGTCTGTCTGTCTGTCTGTCTGTCTGTCTGTCTGTCTGTCTGTCTGTCTGTCTGTCTGTCTGTCTGTCTGTCTGTCTGTCTGTCTGTCTGTCTGTCTGTCTGTCTGTCTGTCTGTCTGTCTGTCTGTCTGTCTGTCTGTCTGTCTGTCTGTCTGTCTGTCTGTCTGTCTGTCTGTCTGTCTGTCTGTCTGTCTGTCTGTCTGTCTGTCTGTCTGTCTGTCTGTCTGTCTGTCTGTCTGTCTGTCTGTCTGTCTGTCTGTCTGTCTGTCTGTCTGTCTGTCTGTCTGTCTGTCTGTCTGTCTGTCTGTCTGTCTGTCTGTCTGTCTGTCTGTCTGTCTGTCTGTCTGTCTGTCTGTCTGTCTGTCTGTCTGTCTGTCTGTCTGTCTGTCTGTCTGTCTGTCTGTCTGTCTGTCTGTCTGTCTGTCTGTCTGTCTGTCTGTCTGTCTGTCTGTCTGTCTGTCTGTCTGTCTGTCTGTCTGTCTGTCTGTCTGTCTGTCTGTCTGTCTGTCTGTCTGTCTGTCTGTCTGTCTGTCTGTCTGTCTGTCTGTCTGTCTGTCTGTCTGTCTGTCTGTCTGTCTGTCTGTCTGTCTGTCTGTCTGTCTGTCTGTCTGTCTGTCTGTCTGTCTGTCTGTCTGTCTGTCTGTCTGTCTGTCTGTCTGTCTGTCTGTCTGTCTGTCTGTCTGTCTGTCTGTCTGTCTGTCTGTCTGTCTGTCTGTCTGTCTGTCTGTCTGTCTGTCTGTCTGTCTGTCTGTCTGTCTGTCTGTCTGTCTGTCTGTCTGTCTGTCTGTCTGTCTGTCTGTCTGTCTGTCTGTCTGTCTGTCTGTCTGTCTGTCTGTCTGTCTGTCTGTCTGTCTGTCTGTCTGTCTGTCTGTCTGTCTGTCTGTCTGTCTGTCTGTCTGTCTGTCTGTCTGTCTGTCTGTCTGTCTGTCTGTCTGTCTGTCTGTCTGTCTGTCTGTCTGTCTGTCTGTCTGTCTGTCTGTCTGTCTGTCTGTCTGTCTGTATATGTGTATGTGTGTATATGTGTGTATGTATGTTTGGATGGATGGATGGGTGGGTGGATGGGTGTATGTGTGTGTGTCTGTATGTGGGGGTAGGTAGGTAGGTAGGTAGGTAGATTTGTAGTTAGGTTGGTGGGTAGGTAGGTAGGTAGGTAGATTTGTAGTTAGGTTGGTGGGTAGGTAGGTAGATCGGTGTCTACGTACATCTGCTTTGGCTCAGTTACTTACTTCATTGTTGTCTGTGATTGTGTTGCTGTATATGATTGCGTGTGCTTATGTGCGCGCGGGCCTGCATGCATGTGTCGGAGAGTACATGCCTGTTACTCTGCTTCACTATGTGAGACGTGGTGTCCATCAATCAGCTTGCTCTGCAGCGAAGGGACTACGGACGCGATTCATAATCCCGCATACCGAGTTCTAAATACAGCCGTGGTCGATTTGGCAGCAGACCGCATTGAATCGGTTTTCATATACTAGTATAAGTGCCAGTCTCGGAAGCAATGTCGAACTACTGAAAGTAAAGTTGCCTAGAAAATCACAAACATCTAAAATATGCTGGGGTTGAATGCGACGACCTGTGAAAGATAGGCAGCTAACATTTTTTCATTTATCAGTAAATAAGATGAAGCAAATCTGATGAAACGAAGAACACCATGTTCAGTGAATTCAAGATGTTAGAAGCTACACAAAGAATGACCGCGTATTACACAGAACCAATAGTAGCTGTGGTATCTCTCAGGCGAGCAATGTGTTTGAGAAGTGATCTTTGCTCTCGTGTCGAGTCTGCTTAAAATGGGTAATTGAACATGTTCTGTGAAACATAGAGGGCCTAGGTGATATAGAACTCTTACCCCTAGAGTGTTGCTAGTCTGTACAAGCAACTAGCACCATCAACACAATACTCACCAAGGCGTGTCAAAGGGTTCTCTGCTTGCACTAACACAGGACCATCAAGTCAATATAAGACCATCAAGTAGTCATTGGATCATTATATCATCCATAGAACCATCAAGTCAGCCATAGGACCATGAAGTCAATTATAGGACCATCAAGTCAACCATAGAACCATCAAGTCTGGACATTTGGCAAGACGTTACCGTAACATTCTTGCCATGTTGTTTAAAAGACCAATTCTGAACCAACCGTGGACAGTCAAGATGGGTAATCTAGACGTTTGAACGGAGAATAAGACACAAAGGTAACACACACCAGAGGGAACTAGTCAAGGCAATGTGATCACTCTCTGGGAAGAATAAACGATGTCGCTACAACTAGCAATATTAATAACAACTTAGATTGTCTTTCACGAGGTATACATAATGCTGGCCCAATCGATTACATGGATTAGATACCACTAACCAGGTAGTTTACATGGATTAGGAAACACTGTTTCAGTTGTTTATACGGATTAGATACCTAGATAACACTGACTCAGTCGAGTAGATGGATTAGATAGATAGACAACACTGTCACATTCTTTTACATGGATTAGATACGTAGGTAACACTGTCCCAGATGTTTTAATGGATTGCATAAAACTGTCCCAATAGATGATATGGGTTAGAAAACACTATCCCAGTGTTTTACATGGATTAGATATCATTGTCCCAGTGTTTTACATTGATTAGATAGCACAGTTCCAATCGTTTATATGGATTAGATAACACTGTCCCCGTTGTTTACATGGATTAGATAACACTCCCCGTTGTTTATATGGATTAGATAACACTCCCCGTTGTTTATATGGATTAGATAACACTGGCCCCGTTGTTTATATGGATTAGATAACACTGGCCCCGTTGTTTATATGGATTAGATAACACTGGCCCCGTTGTTTATATGGATTAGATAACACTCCCCGTTGTTTATATGGATTAGATAATACCCCCCGTTGTTTATATGGATTAGATAACACTCCCCGTTGTTTACATGGATTAGATAACACTGTCCCCGTGGTTTACATGGATTAGATAACATTGTCCCCGTTGTTTATATGGATTAGATAACACCCCCCGTTGTTTACATGGATTAGATAACACTGGCCCCGTTGTTTATATGGATTAGATAACACTCCCCGTTGTTTATATGGATTAGATAACACTCCCCGTTGTTTACATGGATTAGATAACACTGTCCCCGTGGTTTATATGGATTAGATAACACTCCCCGTTGTTTATATGGATTAGATAACACTCCCCGTTGTTTATATGGATTAGATAACACTGTCCCCGTGGTTTATATGGATTAGATAACACTCCCCGTTGTTTATATGGATTAGATAACACTCCCCGTTGTTTACATGGATTATATAACACTGTCCCCGTGGTTTATATGGATTAGATAACACTGCCCGTTGTTTGTATGGATTAGATAACACTCCCCGTTGTTTACATGGATTAGATAACACTGTCCCCGTTGTTTATATGGATTAGATAACACTCCCCGTTGTTTATATGGATTAGATAACACTGGCCCCGTTGTTTACATGGATTAGATAACACTCCGCGTTGTTTATATGGATTAGATAACACTCCCCGTTGTTTACATGGATTAGATAACACTGTCCCCGTGGTTTACATGGATTAGATAACACTGGCCCCGTTGTTTACATGGATTAGATAACACTCCCCGTTGTTTATATGGATTAGATAACACTCCCCGTTGTTTATATGGATTAGATAACACTGGCCCCGTTGTTCATATGGATTAGATAACACTGGCCCCGTTGTTTATATGGATTAGATAACACTGGCCCCGTTGTTTATATGGATTAGATAACACTGGCCCCGTTGTTTATATGGATTAGATAACACTCCCCGTTGTTTATATGGATTAGATAACACTCCCCGTTGTTTATATGGATTAGATAACACTGGCCCCGTTGTTTATATGGATTAGATAACACTGTCCCCGTTGTTTATATGGATTAGATGACACTCCCCGTTGTTTATATGGATTAGATAACACTGGCCCCGTTGTTTATATGGATTAGATAACACTCCCCGTGGTTTACATGGATTAGATAACACTGGTCCCGTTGTTTACATGGATTAGATAACACTGGCCCCGTTGTTTATATGAATTAGATAACACTCCCCGTTGTTTATATGGATTAGATAACACTGTCCCCGTGGTTTATATGGATTAGATAACACTCCCCGTTGTTTATATGGATTAGATAACACTCCCCGTTGTTTACATGGATTAGATTACACTGTCCCCGTTGTTTATATGGATTAGATAACACTCCCCGTTGTTTACATGGATTAGATAACACTCCCCGTTGTTTATATGGATTAGATAACACTCCCCGTTGTTTACATGGATTAGATAACACTGGCCCCGTGGTTTACATGGATTAGATAACACTGGCCCCGTTGTTTACATGGATTAGATAACACTGTCCCCGTGGTTTATATGGATTAGATAACACTCCCCGTTGTTTATATGGATTAGATAACACTCCCCGTTGTTTATATGGATTAGATAACACTGTCCCCGTGGTTTATATGGATTAGATAACACTCCCCGTTGTTTATATGGATTAGATAACACTCCCCGTTGTTTACATGGATTAGATAACACTGTCCCCGTGGTTTATATGGATTAGATAACACTGCCCGTTGTTTTTATGGATTAGATAACACTCCCCGTTGTTTACATGGATTAGATAACACTGTCCCCGTTGTTTATATGGATTAGATAACACTCCCCGTTGTTTATATGGATTAGATAACACTGGCCCCGTTGTTTACATGGATTAGATAACACTCCCCGTTGTTTATATGGATTAGATAACACTCCCCGTTGTTTACGTGGATTAGATAACACTGTCCCCGTGGTTTACATGGATTAGATAACACTGGCCCCGTTGTTTATATGGATTAGATAACACAGGCCCCGTTGTTTACATGGATTAGATAACACTCCCCGTTGTTTATATGGATTAGATAACACTCCCCGTTGTTTACGTGGATTAGATAACACTGTCCCCGTGGTTTACATGGATTAGATAACACTGACCCCGTTGTTTATATGGATTAGATAACACTGGCCCCGATGTTTATATGGATTAGATAACACTCCCCGTTGTTTATATGGATTAAATAACACTCCCCGTTGTTTACATGGATTAGATAACACTGTCCCCGTTGTTTATATGGATTAGATAACACTGGCCCCGTTGTTTATATGGATTAGATAACACTGCCCGTTGTTTATATGGATTATATAACACTCCCCGTTGTTTATATGGATTAGATAACACTCCCCGTTGTTTACATGGATTAGATAACACTGGCCCCGTTGTTTATATGGATTAGATAACACTGTCCCCGTGGTTTATATGGATTAGATAACACTGCCCGTTGTTTACATGGATTAGATAACACTCCCCGTTGTTTACATGGATTAGATAACACTGTCCCCGTTGTTTATATGGATTAGATAACACTCCCCGTTGTTTATATGGATTAGATAACACTCCCCGTTGTTTACATGTATTAGATAACACTCCCCGTTGTTTATATGGATTAGATAACACTCCCCGTTGTTTACATGGATTAGATAACACTCCCCGTTGTTTACATGGATTAGATAACACTGTCCCCGTTGTTTATATGGATTAGATAACACTCCCCGTTGTTTATATGGATTAGATAACACTGTCCCCGTTGTTTATATGGATTAGATAACACTCCCCGTTGTTTATATGGATTAGATAACACTCCCCGTTGTTTACATGGATTAGATAACACTCCCCGTTGTTTATATGGATTAGATAACACTCCCCGTTGTTTACATGGATTAGATAACACTCCCCGTTGTTTACATGGATTAGATGACACTGTCCCTGTGGTTTACATGGATTAGATAACACTGTCCCCGTTGTTTACATGGATTAGATAACACTGCTCTAGCGTTTTACAAGGATTATATAACACTGTCCCAGTGGTTTACTTGGATTAGATAATACTGCCCCAATCGTTTACAATGATTAGATAGCACTGTCCCAATCGTTTATATTGATTACATAACACTGTCCCAGTTGTTTACATGGATAAGACAAAACTGCCCCAGTCGTTTTCGTGGATTAGATAGCTAAGTAACACTAACCCAGTCTTTCATATATCTTAGGTGACATTTCGGGCATTACGGCTGTCGTGTATAGAAGCATCTCTTCCAATATCCCAATTGTTTTTCCATTAAGAACAAATTTGCCATGTTGATTAACATGTCTAAGTACAACCTGGTCTATCTGCGTGTATCGTCTTTGTAAAACTTTATGAAACATAAGTAAAACTGACTCAAAGGTCGGATAGACTGTACCACTTACCAAACTGCTTCTTTCTCATGTACACAACTAGCCACATGAAAGTTATGTAGAACCTAGATAACACATGCGATGTTGGTTGTGGATGAACATATTCGCGTTTTGTACATTCTAGAAAATTTACCTACCGTTATGCAGGTCTAATCATTACAAACATAAAGTATTCCATGTCTGTCGCAGTATTCATAGACATGTCACAACTTTCATAATCAGAGAAAATTCATTTTCTTGTAACGTTGTCTTCTCCATAAAAGTCCTTCCAAGTGAAGATTGCGGTCAATCTTGCAAATGTGTGTGTGTTTTTAATCTGGATGTTAACCGGGTAAATTGCATAATATCTGTCATTATCGTTATCATCATATGTTGCTGCTATAAGCATAAGCTGTCATGGTTCGAGATTATACACGATCACTAAAATATGAAAAAGAAAGGCAATATGAGAGAGTGCGAAACATACAGAGGTATATCACTCCTGAGCAATATAGGGAAAATGTACGCAAAACTATTTAGACACAGAATTAGAGTCGAGCCATACACAAACCTGCTGGAGGCAAGGGGAAACCACCGTTGGATTCATCCATTGTTAATTATGCATCTCAAAAGACAAATTGTCACACATATCAGAAAGAGGCAGTAATATTGTTGGCCACATGAAAAGAAGAAAGAAACTAGAGTATAATGTTACACCTGGAAAAAATTGAGAAAATAGATACAAAGGAAGACAGCAAGCGAAATTCCTTGACGTAGTATGTCATCATAGTACGGAAGGATTCAGCGCGTGAATTTATATGCGCCGTTGGAAATAGCCAGATGTAGAATCGCCCACGTCACTCGGCAAGCATTAGATGGCAATGAGGAACATTTGCCCATCCACTTATAATTCTACGTAAACCTTGCCTACTAGTACACATATCCTAAATATAAATTGTCCGGTTGTGTGCCCGACTTAGCAAAACCGCGCCCAGTCGTGTTCGCATCCAAGATAAAGCTGCTCAACCCATTCGTAAACATTCACGACGCCAAATATAGACCTTTATGTAAACACCATTTAGCACTGTTCTGTACTGTTAGCCGCAGTAGGGCGGTTGGGAGATGGGTAGCACCTTGCGTGTTATATTCCTGAAAAGATATCTGCCAGAGCTGGCGCCTGATCCTGTCTGTCAAAAGACAGTGAAGATCGAAAGCTGTATTTTCTGAACACAAAAAGAAAAAGAAAAAACAGATAATATCTACGGACAACGCTATATGTTAAGCCAAAAAAAAAAAAGACTATCAAATTGGAAGTTGAAACAAACTTTGAACACATTGGCTATATTATTAACAACATTGCTGACCGTTGAAGAGAAGACAGGATACCGAAGCAATCCCGAAGTTTAACAACATGAAGAACACACGGAATAACACCTGCACAGAAATAACAGTACTATGTTTGAGACGTTGACACTCTTTGTGGTGACACATGGATGTTGCCATGGACGATTTCACAAAAGTAAATAAAACACATAGATATTTGAACTAAAATGTTACAGGCAAGTTTTTAGGGTGTCCATCTATCCTGATTTTACCAAATAATAAATAAATAAATAAAAGCACAGGCCCACGACAACTTGCAAACATCATAAAGAATATAATGTCTGGGAACCGTGTCATTTAACCACATAAAATGTCACAATATCTAGTAAGAACAGCAATAGAAGGAATACTCACTGAAGACTAGGTGGAGGCCCAACAACACACGGTGGATAAGGGATATTGAAGTCAACCTGGGAATGAACATTCACGAGGCCGGGGAAATTATGAAGGACCGAGAGCCTTGCCTGCCACGTTGTGCAAGCGATGTGATACGTGATGATGACTCGGACTGATGTATGTGGTTTCACCTGTTCAGGTCACGTGTGTAGACTCTTATGTTCAGTTAAACTTACATTTGTTATCTAAACAGGACCCTGTTCCACACCGTCATTCGTGTTTGGTATATGGTTCTAGGGTCATCATGTTAAAAACCAATTGGCTCTCGATCAGAGCTGTGGTCAGTATCAAGCCAGTCGCCTTTGTAAGAATATTTTCTGGTACTCATTTTAGGCTAGGTCGACCTATGTCATTTGGTAAAAACAATATCCCCGCCTGGATTCGGATTCTAACACATGACCGCTGGGTTGAAAAACAAGTGTACTAGCTACTGGATTACTGTGACTGCCCAGTGCAACTGTTTTCCTATCTATTCGGTTTACGCAGGAGCTTAAACTCATCGAGTGAGCGAAACGGGGTTCTAACACATGTGTGAAAGTCATCTATTTCCCTGAACGTTATGTTCAGTTACACAAACTCCCATGTTCGCCACACTTGTGTGGTTGTTCCAGCATGCAGTCACTTCGACTATCTCGTGTGGGGTACTTTGGCTATATAAGACACATATTACCCACATATGACAGCCACATATTCATGTAATCTATAAATATCCATTTAGTAGCTTCTCCCTACAAACAGATATCTGCACTCTAGTAATTGATTCGTGTTTCCCCGAGACAGTCCACGCTTATGTCGTCCCGTTTGTAAGCGATATCAATAGTAATCTTGGGGTTTTGCTGTTTCGTGCTTAGCAGACATAATGAACAATGTTGTGACTCTTTTGGTTTTAAAAGCCATTTGTTAAATGTATTTGTGTAGCTTCCATTTGTGCTTTAAACTGATGTGCCCCTCTTGTCGTATGCTTTACTCTGCCCGAAATATTTAGTGGTCGTTGTTCGCTGGATCAGTGTATTTGATTACAAAACTAAATGTACGAGTCGGAGGTTTATGTTTTTTTTTTATTTGTCGCCATAACTTTTTGTGCGACTACTGTGAAAGTTGTGATAATTTGTTGCTGATTCTGTGTGCGACTCCTGTGAAAGTTAAAATAAATTGTTTATGATTATGTGTGCTGCTATTGTGAAAGTTGTGATAATTTGTTGCTGATTCTGTGTGCGACTCCTGTGAAAGTTAAAATAAATTGTTTATGATTATGTGTGCTGCTATTGTGAAAGTTGTGATACTTTGTTGCTGATTCTGTGTGCGGCTACTGTGAAAGTTGTGATAATTTATTGATGATTTTATGTGCCTCTACTGTGCAGATTGTAGTGATATTTGTTGAGGATTATAAGTTCCTCCCCCACCCCTCACTGAAAACTAATGTGGTAAACTGATGCTGATTTTGCCTGCGGATACTGTGAAAATTGATAATTTGTTAACGTATTTGTGTGCCACTATTGCGAAGGTTGTTGTTATAATTATTTTTTGAGGTTGTGTGCGGCGGTTATGACAGTTGTTGTGATAATTTGTTGATGATTATATGTGCCACCAATGTGCATGTTGTTGTGATCGTGTTGTCAACAGAAGCATTTCCTCTTATGGTGTATTGGGTATCTGAAGGATATTTACAAATGCTGAGACCAACTAAGCAGTCCTGCTTATAGTGTAGGATATAGGATATATTATATTTCTAATCATTACAATCATGGGACGCAGAGGTGTTTCAAAGGCACCAGGGCTGGGTTATATACTGGCCAAGACCTATTGACTCGTCCTCGTCGAGCGTCCTGGGCAACAGGTCCCTTCGGGGTCCTGGCTAAAGTCAGTAGGATCGCCGATTCCTCCGAAGTCGGAGAGTGTCTGCCTGTACGGCGAGGAACCACCAGTCTGCACACAGATAAGCCAGACATGGGACAACGGATACTCACGCAAACCTCAGGTCCTGTATGACATCACACTGATGTTGGACAACAGGATGCCTTCATCCGACATACAGGAATTCGCGTTGGAGCTCAAGCCAACGAACACAAGCAAGCAAGCAAGCATTACAAACATGACGTATTCCATGTCTGTCGCAGTATTCATAGACATGTCACAACTTTCATAATCAGAGAAAGTTCATTTTCTTGTAACGTTACCTTCTCCATAAAATCCTTCCAAGTGAAGATTGCGGTCAATCTTGCAAATGTGTGTGTGTGTGTGTTTTTAATCTGGATGTTAACCGGGTAAATTGCATAATATCTGTCATTATCGTTATCATCATAAGTTGCTGCTATAAGCATAAGTTGTCATGGTTCGAGATTATACACGATCACTACAATATGGAAAAAGAAAGGCAATATGAGAGAGTGCGAAACATACAGAGGTATATCACTCCTGAGCAATATAGGGAAAATGTACGCAAAACTATTGGAACAAAGAGTTAGACCCATAGTTGAATAACAGTTAAGCAAAGTATACAAGGGCAACCGCTATAAAACATCATATCCATGTACCACTCGAGCCGAAGTGCAGTAAGAACACAAGAAGGTATATCAAATATGTTCACAGGCAATACAGGATTGAGACAGGGATGTGCTCTCTCCTTTGCTTTTTAATATCTACATGGACAGAATATCCAAAGAAGCAAGTCTTGACAGAACAGATTCAGAAAATTTAGAACTATTTACTCCAGAACTCCAGATGAAACAACTGATCCACAGGAAATAAATGAACTTCTATTTGCAGACGATCAGTTCCTGTTTTACAGCGATGACTATAAAATCATATTACTAATCTGAGTTCAACCTGCAGCAGATACAATATGAGTATACACACAGCCAAACCCGAAGTAATGCAAGTTAGCAGATCGCCGGGCCCACTAAGTATACAGATAAATAGCACAACGATGAAATAAGTTAAAGAATTCAAATATCTTGGGAGTATGATCACAGAAGATGACAGATTGAACAGAGAAATCGAAATCAGATGCCAAAAAGCTAGTGCACTTACATATCAACTATCACCCTTCCTGAAACATCCAAATATACCCATGTCCGCAAAATGACAGATAATAAACAGCATATTCATACCAAACCTATGCTACCAATCTCAAACTTGGACTTTATCCAAATCACACTTTCGCAAAATCAACACCTGCGAGATGAGATGCCTGAGGAGAGCTGTCAACTTAACAATCTGAGACCGAGTAAGAAATGCTGTTATCAGACAGACAGTGGGATCAACACCTTGTGCCACATTTATTGAAAGACAGAAGATCAAGTGGTTTGGCCATATCGTTAGATTGCAACACCAACAACTACCATCACTGGCCTTACATCAAAGATCATCTGCGACGAGACCAAGAGGACGTCCATGAAGAAAATGGATTGACGACATCAAAGACATTGTACAATCACATGGAATGACACTATCCAGAGCCGCCCACCGGGCACTGGAGCGCAAATTGTTCCTCCACACGACGCTTGACGGCAGAAGTGGAAGATGATGATGAATATGATGATGGTTATGATGATAATGATGATGATGATGATGATGATGATGATGATGATGATGATGATGATGATGATGATCATTGTACACCTTTCAGTCAGTACACCTTTCATATGTCTTCACAAAGTCGGCGATTATGCCGTGTGGTAAAGCCATCCAGGCGTTGATCTCGTTGTCTTCTCTTTGCTCTCCAACTAAATATGTAGATGTTCTGTCTTCAATTATTTATATTTTAAATTCTTCAGATCATGACTTTAACCCACGTAATATTCTTCTCTGACTTGTCGCTTGTTAATAGATTGTTTTTGTTTTTTAAATGTGTTTACTTGTTGTAATTGTGTTTTCTTGGTTGTTTATCACTTTCCACTATTCGGTGTCAGCATTCTGATTTTGTCTTGCTGGTTGGTCAGATAATGAAAACAACATTCGCTAAAAAAAAACAACAACAGGAAAGTGGGTGGCTATCACCAAGCCTGGGGGTAAAAGGGGAAAAGTAAGAGAATTATATTCATGTTCACTTGAGACTGTTTGACTGTTGAGCGTCAACTAAATCGTGATATTTCCCGTCTAGCAGTTCTCCAGTGCCGACCACACGTAGACGCCCCTGATCACTTCTTGTGTACTTTAGCCGTGATGAAGATTACATTAACACAGTCTGTTCCAATCAAGTGTTGAATAATTCAATCGTCTGATCAGCAATGCTTTTACAGTCAGAAGCATGCCTCGACTTTACACACTTGTACGGCTATCAGAGTAGACTTGAAGACAGGAGACATTTTGTGTTGAAGAAGTGATAATTGAATAACATAGCAAAACTAATGCCGGACAATATTGACATCAGTAACAGGGAAACACTTTCACTGAACTCTTCTCCTTCCTCAAGTGACTTGCCAACTGGCGTCAGCGAGTATTTTTCTCCACCACTCTGATTCCCTGGTGCTTTTTATCGATTCGTGTACTGACGTCTTTCTGTGATATGATGCAAGACTGTTGGGACAGTTTTCTTCTCTCTGTCGTGATCTTTCTTTTCCCCATGACACTTACCAGTTGTTAAAATTTATTTCAAAATTCGTTGGCCTCTGTAGCATCTTCAGTCATCTTGGCGTGGTCACATTTTGAAACACGGAATTCTATTGCTTCAGTGATCTTAGCTCGGTCACACATTGAGACAAGGAGGTCTATTACTTCAGTGATCTTAGATTGGTCGGTCACACATTGAGACACAGGGTTCTATTACTTCAATTATCTTAGTTGGCCACACATTGAGACACGGGGGTCTATTAATTCAATTATCTTAGTTGGCCACACATTGAGACACGGGGGTCTATTACTTCAGTGATCTTAGCTTGGTCACACATTGAGACACGGGGGTCTATTAATTCAATTATCTTAGTTGGTCACACATTGAGACACGGGGGTCTATTACTTCAGTGATCTTAGCTTGGTCACACATTGAGACACGGGGGTCTATTACTTCAGTGATCTTAGCTTGGTCACACATTGAGACACGGGGGTCTATTACTTCAGTGATCTTAGCTTGGTCACACATTGAGACACGGGGGTCTATTACTTCAGTGATCTTAGCTTGGTCACACATTGAGACACGGGGGTCTATTAATTCAATTATCTTAGTTGGTCACACATTGAGACACGGGGGTCTATTACTTCAGTGATCTTAGCTTGGTCACACATTGAGACACGGGGGTCTATTACTTCAGTGATCTTAGCTTGGTCACACATTGAGACACGGGGGTCTATTACTTCAGTGAACTTAGCTTGGCCACACATTGAGACACGGGGGTCTATTACTTCAGTGAACTTAGCTTGGCCACACATTGAGACACAGGGTTCTATAACTTCAGTGAACTTTAGCTTGGCCACACATTGAGACACGGGGGTCTATTACTTCAGTGAACTTAGCTTGGCCACACATTGAGACACGGGGTTCTATTACTTCAGTGAACTTAGCTTGGTCACACATTGAGACACAGGTTTCTATTACTTTAGAGATCTTAGCTTGACCACACATTGACACACGGGGGTCTATTACTTCAATTATCTTAGTTGGCCACACATTGAGACACGGGGGTCTATTACTTCAGTGAACTTAGCTTGGCCACACATTGAGACACGGGGTTCTATTACTTCAGTGAACTTAGCTTGGCCACACATTGAGACACGGGGGTCTATTACTTCAGTGAACTTAGCTTGGCCACACATTGAGACACGGGGTTCTATTACTTCAGTGAACTTAGCTTGGCCACATATTGAGACACAGGGTTCTATTACTACAGTGATCTTAGCTTGGCCACACATTGAGACACGGGGGTCTATTACTTCAATTATCTTAGTTGGCCACACATTGAGACACGGGGGTCTATTACTTCAATTATCTTAGTTGGCCACACATTGAGACACGGGGTTCTATTACTTCAGTGAACTTAGCTTGACCACACATTGAGACACGGGGGTCTATTACTTCAATTATCTTAGTTGGCCACACATTGAGACACGGGGTTCTATTACTTCAGTGAACTTAGCTTGACCACACATTGAGACACGGGGGTCTATTACTTCAATTATCTTAGTTGGCCACACATTGAGACACGGGTGTCTATTACTTCAGTGAACTTAGCTTGGCCACACATTGAGACACGGGGTTCTATTACTTCAGTGATCTTAGCTTGGCCACACATTGAGACACGGGGGTCTATTACTTCAATTATCTTAGTTGGCCACACATTGAGACACGGGGGTGTATTACTTCAATTATCTTAGTTGGTCACACATTGAGACACGGGGGTCTATTACTCCAATTATCTTAGTTGGCCACACATTGAGACACGCGGGTCTATTACTTCAATTATCTTAGTTGGCCACACATTGAGACACGGGGTTCTATTACTTCAGTGAACTTAGCTTGACCACACATTGAGACACGGGGGTCTATTACTTCAATTATCTTAGTTGGCCACACATTGAGACACGGGGGTCTATTACTCCAATTATCTTAGTTGGCCACACATTGAGACACGGGGTTCTATTACTTCAGTGAACTTAGCTTGACCACACATTGAGACACGGGGGTCTATTACTTCAATTATCTTAGTTGGCCACACATTGAGACACGGGGGTCTATTACTCCAATTATCTTAGTTGGCCACACATTGAGACACGGGGGTCTATTACTTCAGTGAACTTAGCTTGGCCACACATTGAGACACGGGGGTCTATTACTTCAATTATCTTAGTTGGCCATACATTGAGACACGGGGGTCTATTACTTCAGTGAACTTAGCTTGGCCACACATTGAGACACGGGGATCTATTACTTCGGTGATCTTAGCTTGCTCACACATTGAAACACAGAGGTCTGTTACTGAAAATACAAGAGCATGATAAAATAGGATTTCATATTTGGTTTTCACATTAGTGGAGACTGAAATAATGGAAGTCAAAAGTGATTCCCGAAAGAAGAGGCCCGGGTCGACCAACACAAACAGGACACAGGACATTGGGGACACCATGGGCATGAACATGCCTGAGACAGGGCAACTGGCCATGGGTCGAGAGTCTTCCCTGCGGGTTGTGACTAGAACGACGTGCTTTCTACATTATGATGATTGACGCTGACATATGTTGATATCAAGCAGCCATGTCTGGTCTGTAATTGTCTACAAGCTAAAATGTTCAGTTGCTGCTACATACAATATTAATGTTTGTCTGTAATCTCTTCCAAGCCTGGTGCATTCTGTTTCTATAGACGGTTCATGAGTAATCACACATGTATTGATTAGCACTCGTAGAAGTAGAGGAAAGAACTAAGGGTTAGAGGACTCGTCTCGGTAGGCAACTATAGCTTTAGAAGTTTACGTTGTCTAGTTCATCCTCTAATCCCTACTTCTTTATTCTACTTCAATGAGCGCCAGACAATACGTACATGTTTGTTTATGAAGTGTCTTAGTGGCCTCAAAGGCTTCCACAATAAATATTTATGCGGAATACGTGTACAGCATTGGAACCCACCAATTACTTCTCTTGTTTAAATGTTCGTTAATATACCGGACACAGAGATACGGTCCATGTGTTTGCTAGTGTTTGTTTTTTGTTACCTATGCTGGTTTAATATAAAGTTCTGAGACTCTTGGTGCTATCTCAACCTAAAAAACACAA
The DNA here is from genome assembly GCA_963921405.1 of Cepaea hortensis. NCBI lineage: Eukaryota > Metazoa > Mollusca > Gastropoda > Stylommatophora > Helicidae > Cepaea > Cepaea hortensis. The sequence continues at coordinate 57,016,656 of OY992876.1, forward strand.
CCTCATCTGGGTTAGATGGAATCAGCAACCGGATTCTCCGTTGTGCTGCGCCAGTGATCTGTACATCACTAACCTATGTATATAATCAATGTCCCACCAAAGGCCACTTTCCATCAGCTCTCAAAATCGCTAAAGTGTACCCTCTTCTTAAATCTGGTTCATTGGACAATGGTCTCCCGAACAATTACAGACCTATTTCTTTACTATCATCACTATCTAAGCCACTAGAAAAACACATCCATAAAGTAACATTACAGTATTTAGTTCGCAACAAGCTTATTGTTGACAGCTATCACACGACGTTCTTTATGATAAGTGCGTGCGATGGTCGTTGTCTAGGAAACGATACTCCTGGTGTGTCAATTGAGCTCTCTCACTGTCTTACACTATGACTCACCCCCGAAGTGCACATTCACCAGTCAGTAAACGAGATCGCTTCTGGCGCACATAATCCTGTAATACAGAAATAACACAGACCCACGGAACATATTTATATATCCAGAAACAATATATATAATTCATAGAATATCCATATCCTCCTCACAACATTAACACGCACACATCACTGTCTTCTCACGGCCTGCTGAATCTCAACTGCACACGACCGTTAATCCAGCTTCTATCCACCGCTGAACGTCACACATCACAACCCACACACTGGGTCTAGCCTATGCTAATGATATCCAACCCACTCTGGGTTCAAGCCTTCATTCAACACTGGGAGAACAAAACAACACAAGAACTGACCCACCGTCAGTCTAAACTCCCACGTCCTCGACAACCGATTCGTTCGGCGTCAAAACCTCCACTGCCCCAAGTCCTCTGATTTCACCCAGAACTAAACTCTCTCTCCCCATCCATCCCCTGGGGGTTTCCACTCACACCCGCCCCATTATTTCTCAGGGTTGACTGTTTCTCTCGTAGTCCCGCTACACAGGTCACTCATCTCAATGTCAATGACCCAGGCATATGTCAACAGCCAATCAGGATTTCGACCAAAATATTCTTGCCATACGGCCCTAACAAACATGATAGAAAATTGGCACCAGAATATAAACAACAACAGTCTATGTGGAACTGTGTTTATTGATTTCAAGAAAGCATTTGATATGATAGACCATGTTATTTTAATTTAAAAATTTGAGACAATGAAAATTGGCCCTAATGTAGCCACTCTAATATCATCTTTTCTATCAAACAGATAGCAAGTAGTATCACATAATAAATCTCTGTCTCAAACCACTACCTTCAATATTGGAGTACCGCAAGGCTCTATTCTTGGCCCTCTATTATTTGCCATATATATTAACGATCTACCTTTGCATCTTTCGTCGTCCTGCGATCTATTTGCAGATGACTGCACAGTGTACACAAACGCTGAAAACTGTACTTTACTGGAGTCGTCTTTACAACAAGAATTAAATAATGTAGTTAGGTGGAGCTATTCAAACCGTATGCAAATTAACATCACTAAAACAAAAGCAATGTTATTAACAACCAGACAAAGACTTCAAACTCTAAGCTCACACACATCACTTCAACTTCACATCGATAACATGCCAGTAGAAAGTGTAATTGAGCACAAAACATTAGGCCTAATCATTGATAGAAACCTAACCTTCAATTCCCACGTTCAAGCGCTCATTAAACAAACAGCGAAAAAAGTCTACCAACTCGCCAAAATTAAAAACTTCCTTGATGAGGACACAAGGAAACTATTCTATACTTCTCATATACAGACACACTTTGACTACTGCTCCACAATCTGGGACGGTTGTTCTAATTCAAACACCAAGCGACTTTACTCACTCCAGAAACGGGCCATGAGTCTAATTGATAGCAAACATTTATCTGACAATCCTAGCCTGTATAAACTCCTTCAGTTACTACCATTCCGCAATCGCCTGCTTTTCAATAAAGCTAAACTAATTCACAAAATCCTGCATCGGAATGCCCCAAATTACCTTTGGCCATTGTTTAAATATAATGCTAGACACAGTAAACGTTTAAATATACTACACATTCCGAAGCCTAGGATTGACTTGTACAAAACAAGCTTAACGTACTCTGCAGCTCAGCTGTGAAACAATCTTCCACAAGAAATCAAAGACATCACCAATCCCTATTCATATAATCGCTAATTATTCGAACACTATCTCAATACGGATTACCTTCCCCCTTAATAATAGAGATAATAATAATAATAACAAAACCCTAGTATAACAGCCAGTCCCCTTTTTGTAGGCCAGTATATTCCACATGGCTAATAACAAGTGTCAGACCATTATCTAAAATTACTGTGTCGTGTAGTTTTGATGTTCGTATTTTGCCCATGCCTTTGTAATGCATATCTTTTATATTGTTGCTGATCTTTGTTAGCCTTGAATGATGTGTGAATGAAATAATGTATGAAAGAGAGTGATAGAAGGGCAGAATGTTAGACGGGCCTGCGTGCCCAATTCTTAACCCTTTGAAAATAAAGTTTGTTCGTTCGTTCGTTCGTTCGTTCAATGGTTATATACAAATTCTGTCCATATTCCATAGACGTGGGTTCATATAGATGAAAGACCTAGATAATGAAGGCACCCTTTTCTAGGGGTGTCTAGTTGGTCATACGTAGAAGAATACTTGTTCATGTAGAGAGACACTGCCTTTATTTGGACAGGTTCGAATCCTGGTCGGTATTAATAGCTTTCAATGTTTATGTTGTTTAGTGCGTCCGCTAATCTTTAATTTTTTATTCTTCTTCTGTGAGCACCAATCAATACATATGTGTTTATTTATAAACTGTCTTGGTTTTGGGTACCTTTAAGCTCTAGTATGTTCACTGCATAAGAAATAGTGATCACGTTGGTGCAGCGAATCTTAGACTTTTCCACCGGTGCTACCACGGGGATCTGCCATTTCGCCGTAACTTTGCAACCCTCACACAAGCAGGATATCGAAGACAGAAACAGTAGGGATTGGACGTGTTTTGACATTTACAGACAATGCCTTTGTTTATGGACAGGGGAGAAATAATGTGGACACATATCTAGGGAACTGAACATTGTGGTGGGGAAGGTGGGTAATAGGGCACGCTAACGGATTCCATGACGAACCAGTGAAGCAGTTGTATTATGATGGTCTTTAAATAATAGCATTGTTACGGATGAGGCTACAGATATCACACTGAATGGCAGATCAAGAGAAATAACACAATTAAATACACTGCAATTACCTATGACACAACTTTATCTTTCAGGTATTACGTGTGAGAGGTCGTGTCAAAGGTGAGACAATGCACTAATGCAGTGGTTCTCAACCTTTTTTGACCCATGTACCCTTTCACCATATGTTCAAAATGTCATCTCTCTCTCTCTCTCTCTCTCTCTCTCTATATATATATATATATATATATATATATATATATATATATATATATATATATATATATATATATATAGCCGGTCTCCCTGGTCTAGGCGTTACACAACTTTCTCCATAATCCCGTATACTCTCATGAGTAACGTGACGTGCGCGAGAATTGGTAACAGTTCTCTCCGCGTCGGTAACTTACGGGGTATGTGAGCCAGTCGCTCAGAAAGCAATGGCAAACTACTGAGCGTAATCTTGTCAAGAAATCAACAATCAACTGAAAGATGCTGAAGTTGACAGCGATGTCCTGTAAAGGATATGCGAACAAAAAAAAATATTGCATATCCTTATTTACAGTACAACGCAGTCAACACCAGCATTTCTGTCGCTGTGATCTCTTGCAAGTTTACGTTCAGTACGACCGGCACCGATACCAACGCAATACCAACGCAACTCGGTCTGCTGCCAAATCGCGTGCAGCTGTATTTCGAACGCTGGTATACGGGATTACGAACCGCGTTCGTAAGCCCTTCGCCACAGAAACCGGTATATATATATATATATATATATATATATATATATATATATATATATATATATATATATATATATATATATATACATACACCCAAACACACGCACATATATATATATATATATATATATATATATATATATATATATATATATATATATATACACACACACCCACACGCTCACACGTAATTGAAGAAAGGGGGACGATCGCTTTTTGTGTGGTCCTGAAGCCAGTTTGAGTCTAGCAATTTGTGGTCTTAATTCACCCCCCCCCCTCCCCTGGAAACCCTACAATTTCCCCCGGGGGCGGGGGATGGGGAGGAATTCCTCACCGGTTGAGAACCACTGCACTAATGGAACTAATGGTGGCTGCGGAGGACATTAGGCAGAGACTATTGTACATTCCCAACCAACGATAATTTCTTGCAGTGATTGGGTATGGTCTGGTGTTGCTGACAATATCGCACAACCAGCAGGAGCATATTGCGCACAGAGGCTATGAGATTAATTTTGGACATACGCCCATTATGTACATGCGACACGTACTTGCTATGCCGTCTGTATACGATAGGAACACAGTACTCCATGTACACAATTACACATTAGAATGGCAACAGACAAGACGAACTTTCTACACGAGGCTCTTTTGGGTGACCCCAGGGGACACAGGTTGGAGAGAAGCAGTTGATGGATGAGACTGGTTGAAGATACTATCAGACATGTTCATGAAATTGGTCAGAAATCAGGACAGGGGAGAGGAATGGGCCACGTTGTCAGCAATGGATGCCGTGAGACAGAACCCTCCGTGCATCAGCTGATAGGTGGTACCAACTCATGCCAAGCCATGTGATAATATACACGGGTAGATATGTGGACAGAAGTATTTAGTGGGAGCGGCTTCGTTGCGATGGTTAAGGTATACGGTATAAGAAAGGAGAGTCTCGCTTTTAATATCACGACTTACAACATGAGAATGGAGATGAAGGCTGTTATAACGGCGTTCCGATGTCTGGGGAGTAGTACAGTCAGACATGCTGTGTTTGTAAAGGACTCATAGAAAGGGATTTGCATCGATCAACAAGACAAAGGTCAAGAACATATCATGCCAAGGGCATGCGAGTGTGCGAGGAAATGAAGAAACTGATAGACTGGCTACTGCCGCTTCTGCCTGCTGCCGCTTCTGCCGTCTACAACTGATAAGGTGACGGCTCTATGGGACCGAGTGGGAAGTACAGGAACACAGTGACAGGGTCCACACAGGAACAGCTTATTATGCGGGGAATGAGCAGGCGGTCTGGGTGGCATTTAGCGCATAAGAAATAGTTCCAGCGGACGTGTAATCAGATTGTTATCGGTACCATTAACATGGGAACACTTCATTGGCTAGTGTGTGTGGGAATGCGCAATGGTCTTCATTCTTGAGCGTCTATTAAAAATTTAAAGGATCGAGCCGTCTCCGTGGCGATGGCGTTGCGGACGCGATTCGTAGTCCCTCTTACCCGCGTTCGAAACACAGAGGTGACCGATTTGGCAGCAGACCGTTTCGCGCTAGTATTAACGTGTTGGTATGGTAGCCGGTCGTTGAGAAAGCAAAGGCTAACTACTGAACGTACAACTTGCCAAGACATCAACAACGCCAGTAAAATGCTTGTGTTGACTTCAACGTCCTGTAAAGGATATGCAACATTAAAAAACAAAAAGCTCCATCTTGAAGCATATTGGGTTTTTGATGCTAGCCCTGTATTTTAATAGACCAATAGGTCCCGGGTGGATGATGACGCCATGACCACGTCGGCCGCCCGGTTCTCCCACAATATTTCCTGGTATCTACTTCAGGCTAGATCTGTGTGCCAGCACAGGCCCATGCGGCAATTACAAGAAGACCCTTCAACCAACACAGAGCTGGCGCGGTCAGGCGCTAGGTGCAGAGGGAGGGTCACTAACAGTTCTGTGTGCAGTGAGGATGATATATTGACTACCTAACTAATAACATGTCGACTAACTAACTAAATAAGAGGTCAATGTAGAAATAAAATCAATAGATTGATGGGGATTCGAATATATGACTACATGACCTGCAGGCGAAAATGCTAACTACTGCGCCACCGCGGCAGGGCATTGGTATACTGCGTCCGATTTATTCTGTCCTTACTTGTCGTGTCTGTGGGCTAGTAGTAATCAACTGTGCTGTGTCTAGTTCACCTGTGTTGTTTCTTGTAGTAATCAGCTGTGCTGTGTCTAGTTCACCTGTGTTGTTTCTTGTAGTAATCAGCTGTGCAGTGTCTCGTTCACTTGTGTTGGTTTTTGTTTTAATAAGCTGTGCAGTGTCTAGTTCATCTGTGTTGCTTGTGGTTGTAATCCATTGTGAAGTGTCTAGTTCACCTGTGTTGTTTCTTGTAGTAATCCATTGTGCAGTGTCTAGTTCACCTGTGTTGTTTCTTGTAGTAATCAGCTGTGCAGTGTCTAGTTCACTTGTGTTGGTTTTTGTTTTAATAAGCTGTGCAGTGTCTAGTTCATCTGTGTTGCTTGTGGTTGTAATCCATTGTGAAGTGTCTAGTTCACCTGTGTTGTTTCTTGTAGTAATCCATTGTGCAGTGTCTAGTTCACCTGTGTTGTTTCTTGTAGTAATCAGCTGTGCAGTGTCTAGTTCACTTGTGTTGATTTTTGTTTTAATAAGCTGTGCAGTGTCTAGTTCATCTGTGTTGCTTGTGGTTGTAATCCATTGTGAAGTGTCTAGTTCACCTGTGTTGTTTCTTGTAGTAATCCATTGTGCAGTGTCTAGTTCACCTGTGTTGTTTCTTGTAGTAATCCATTGTGCAGTGTCTAGTTCACCTGTGTTGTTTCTTGTAGTAATCAGCTGTGCAGTGTCTAGTTCACTTGTGTTGTTTCTTGTAGTAATCCATTGTGCAGTGTCTAGTTCACCTGTGTTGTTTCTTGTAGTAATCCATTGTGCAGTGTCTAGTTCACCTGTGTTGTTTCTTGTAGTAATCAGCTGTGCAGTGTCTAGTTCACCTGTGTTGTTTCTTGTAGTAATCCATTGTGCAGTGTCTAGTTCACCTGTGTTGTTTCTTGTAGTAATCCATTGTGCAGTGTCTAGTTCACCTGTGTTGTTTCTTGTAGTAATCAGCTGTGCAGTGTCTAGTTCACTTGTGTTGGTTTTTGTTTTAATAAGCTGTGCAGTGTCTAGTTCATCTGTGTTGCTTGTGGTTGTAATCCATTGTGAAGTGTCTAGTTCACCTGTGTTGTTTCTTGTAGTAATCCATTGTGCAGTGTCTAGTTCACCTTTGTTGCTTCTTGTAGTAATCCATTGTGCAGTGTCTAGTTCACCTGTGTTGCTTCTTGTAGTAATCCATTGTGCAGTGTCTAGTTCACCTGTGTTGTTTCTTGTAGTAATCCATTGTGCAGTGTCTAGTTCACCTGTGTTGCTTCTTGTAGTAATCCATTGTGCAGTGTCTAGTTCACCTGTGTTGTTTCTTGTAGTAATCCATTGTGCAGTGTCTAGTTCACCTGTGTTGTTTCTTGTAGTAATCCATTGTGCAATGTCTAGTTCACCTGTATGGTTTCTTGTAGTAATCCATTGTGTATTGTCTAGTTCACCTGTGTTGCTTCTTGTAGTAATCCATTGTGCAGTGTCTAGTTCACCTGTGTTGCTTCTTGTAGTAATCCATTGTGCAGTGTCTAGTTCACCTGTGTTGTTTCTTGTAGTAATCCATTGTGCAGTGTCTAGTTCACCTGTGTTGTTTCTTGTAGTAATCCATTGTGCAGTGTCTAGTTCACCTGTGTTGCTTCTTGTAGTAATCCATTGTGCAGTGTCTAGTTCACATGTGTTGCTTCTTGTAGTAATCCATTGTGCAGTGTCTAGTTCACATGTGTTGCTTCTTGTAGTAATCAACTGTGCAGTGTCTAGTTCATATGTGTTGCTTCTTGTAGTAATCCATTGTGCAGTGTCTAGTTCACCTGTGTTGTTTCTTGCAGTAATCCATTGTGCAGTGTCTAGTTCACTTGTGTTGTTTCTTGTAGTAATCAGCTGTGCAATGTCTAGTTCACCTGTGTTGTTTCTTGTAGTAATCAGCAATGCAGTGTCTAGTTCATCTGTGTTGCTTGTGGTTGTAATCCATTGTGAAGTGTCTTGTTCGTCTGTGTTGTTTCTTGCGATAGATGTTATATTTTTTGAAGGTTTCCTTTGATGAGTGATGCACTGACTCATGCAACATTTCCTACTGCTCGTGAATAGACTGTATCATGTCCTTTGCATGCTGGCAATGAAAGTAGTGATAAATGATGTTCTATGGTGTAGTCGTTCGTTCAGGCTCCTGTTCCCATCTGACATTCATGTTTCATTCACAGTCTGTACCTAGCTGAGCTGTGTCATCTACACTGCCTAGCATTAGTTGCGGTGAGGAGACTATAATGTGGGTTGTTTAAACATAAGCGTGTTAGCATAAAAGGGAAATCCTGTTCTTGACTTGATCTAGTCAGTTTTCTGGGAGCATGATGTTACTACCAGCTGTTGCCTGTTATCATAGTCTGTCGTCTTAATCATTGCATCGGTCTTCGTATTGTGTCGTCTGACTCAGTGTGTATGTCGTTCGTCGATATTATTGCTTTCACCAGAACTTCCAGTCACTTTTGAAAGCTTTAGTGTATCTCACATCTGCATCGAGTCCCCTGGTAGCAGGTTCGGGCAAGACGTCTTATACTGTTCTTCCCTATAATATTCATTGCAAAAGGAATACCTTTTTTCACACCATGAGCCATGTGAGATATATGGTGCTGGCTCCATATTTTAGACTCATCAATACTCGTCATGGGACGTGGTCAATAAAACCAAAAATACCCCCTCATAGTGTATGCTTATTTCTTGATCTATGGAAAGTCGTTGATAATTGACCTTGCAGTGGCATTTCCTGACGCCTTCTATGGTCATGCCGTTGTTGTTGCATGCGTCATTTCCTAGTGACTTATCTCCATGTCCCTAGCCACTTAACACAAGGATCTCTAGCCTTCTCGTGAGATGTCCGAGCGGTGTGTACAAGATGTGTGTGCTGATTGTCTATCATCATAATAAGGAACTACGGTGACTCTCTTGCAATCTCGCAGTGTGGGAAGTATGTAGTCCTCAGTAGGTCAATCCCGCTATTAGCCAGACACATGTCTTTCTCAACATGCTCAACGGAAGGCGAAGAGATATGTTGGTCAACATCACGTCAGACGGTACATAAAAGCACTTATGCGTGTAGAACTTCAGTGTAGGTCGCTAGTTCACCTATATCCTTCAATTATAACCGTTTAACTCAAGCACTGTCATACATTTCTCGTGATACGTCACACGTAGCAGTATCTACTGGAGGTATACATAACATGTAGCCAATGTCTATTCATGTGATACGTAACACGTAGACAATGTCTACTCAGATGAATTATTGAAATCTGTCTGACCAATAGAAGACTGAGCGAACAAGTAGACAGACCAAACAATACATGGATGACGTCAGTGTTCCATTTAGTCTCACTAGTTTCAAACTTTAACATTCTCACCCATAGGAACGCGCATACTAAATGTTTGAGTCCATTGGAATTCTTCTTGGACCGGATAGAACTGAATTATCTGAATATTTATTTTATCTCTAGAGTCGTCCGAGCAAGCGAACTTATTTTCTGTCGCCGCCGTCTTCCGGAAATGCCGCTTCGTGTTGTTCACGTCCTCTGAGATTAAACAGAATTGAAAAGCAGGGAGGATGGCCAGCTTCCGGATCCTCGCTTCAAAACCACACTCTTCAATTTGAGAACTATAGTGGAAAAATCCGTCTAGAAAATAAAAACCACTGTCTTGCCGGACACGGGGACTCTGTGTGATCTCTTTTCTTGTCGGCCTAAAGAAAGCCTTCGCGGTTAAGAATGCACATCTTTATTAAACCAGCTAGGATACTGGCAGACTCTAAACACGAATATTTACTACGTTCTCCAATACTGTTTACAATGAGTTTAATTAATTTGGCGTCAGATAATACACGTATTTTCTTTTTATAGTTTTTGACGTATGGCGTTGGTGATCATTTGTCCACAGCCCTCTCTCTCATGAGCTGCCAGTCATTCCTGATACTGATATTTCTCAATGTCATGTTGTGAAAATCTCCAATATCTTCTCTCCTGGTCACCCCTCCCTTTCCCGTTGTGACGACATACTTCAGTTTTGCCTTGTGAACTGTATAATTAACTTTCAAATTAGACGAGCCTGCCCGGAAAGGAGCATTTATCATGTGTGTGATTCTGGTATATATATATATATATATATATATATATATATATATATATATATATATATATATATATATATATATATAGATGAGAGAGAGAGAGAGAGAGAGAGAGAGAGAGAGAGAGAGAGAGAGATAGAGAGAGAGAGAGAGTTGCCAGATACGTGGGCACCAAAAGGAGGACATAGTAAGACAAAAAGGAGGACAAAGGAGGACATATTAAGACAAAAAGGAGGACATATTGAATGTTTCATTTAAATCGCCCCAGATTAAACCCACAACCAGTACAATTTTATTACAATAGCTGCCAATAAATTTTTTATCATAGCAGGTGGTTGGTTTACTGAAAGAAAATATTATTTCAGAGCAGTAAACAACCTCAACAGCCTCTCAACAGCTGAAACAAACTTAGCCATCTAGTTTTAGAGTGATAGAGTAGTTGCTGATAGTTAACGTTGACGTAGACACAAAAATCCTTTAAAGTTTCTGTTCTGACAGTGTATATAGAAAAGTAATTGAATATCTTCAAGACAATAGATTCAACGTCAATCTGCATTTAATGTGCGCCGTGGGATGCAGCTGTGCAGACCATGAGCAGAACACCCAACGCCTACTAATGGCTTGTTCAAGGATTCCTTGAAATGCGAGAACACATTTCTACCTTCCCTTCTGTTAATGCCTCCAAAATTCACATTGGCATTGTCACCAGCAGAAGCAACACATTTGGAGTACACATCATGTTTCTAGAGTGTTCTCAAAATATACTGTGATATAGTTTCTGAGGTTTCATTTGATTTGTTGTCTAACTCGAGAATCTTAGTTTGGATTCCACCTGCTTTCCAGTCAAAGTACTGAACAACAATAGGAAATATTTCTGCGAACCGTGATTGCTAGCATCTGTCGAAAGACCGAAACATGAAATACCACTTACAGATGTATCCAATTCATCAACAGTGTTGGGATCAATCACCTGGTTTATTATTGCTTCAGTCTTTGTTTTTGCACAGGCAATATTTTTTAGCAATTTCTGAATCTTCAAATAATGTGTGCATCAAACCAGCTGTGCAGAAAACTGATGATGACAAACTGTATGAAATGCCAAAGTTGCTTCAGCCGCATGGGCTTTCAGCAACACATTTGAGTACTTAGGCTGAAAAAAAAAGACGTCAATGTGCTAGATGACGCGAACACTTTGATTAGGTTTCTATGTCTCTCACTGTCAACATGGCTCTCCAAGTCAGTAGTTCCTTTATTGGCAACGGACAAGTAACTATCGGAAATCGTACACTTTGCCTCATTCTCGTTGCGTACTTCAACGAAGCTTGGAAACTTATTTTTCATAGTGTTCGAGAATTTGCATTTTCTCTTTGTAGAAGCCATTTTCATAAACATAGACGGCAACAATTACAAATATTTAAAAAAAAAAAAAATTTTAAGTGGCATCTCTGCAACCGGAATCGTAAATAACATTAACAATTTGACCATAGAGACTATAGCATTGTTAGTGTTGCCGAATAGAGCAACAGTTAGATTCACATTATACAAATAATTGGTGTTTCACATTTAGTATAAATATTATTAAGCAATGGGTTTTAATAAAGAATGTAAACACGGTAGAGTATCAATCAATCAATCATGTGCCATGCCGGAAAGCGTGGGCGGTCATGACTCGCCATTTCACTCGATCACCAGTGTCGTGGATCAGCTCAGTGTTTCTGTCTCGTCCATGCCATGTGGCCAAGCCATCCAGGTATTTTCCTCTCGGTCTTCCTCTTGGTCTGTTCCCTTCGATCTTGCCAGTTGTCCCAAGTTCTCCAATCCATTTCTTCTCATAACATGTCCAAAATTTGTTGACTGTCTACGTCTAATTTCTCTAATCAGTTTACGATGTTCATTTGTCTCCTGTAGTACTTGGTCATTGGTTTTTCTGGCTGTCCATGGTATTCTTTGCATTTTCCTCAGAAACCACATTTCTGCAGCCATCAGATTTTTTCAGCTTGACTGCTCATTGTCCAAGTTTCACATCCATACAAAAGAACAGGCTCTATGTATCCCCTCAACACTCTTTTTCTCGTTTAAATTGACATCTTTTTATTGGTCAGAATGTTTTTCATCTTGCTAAAGGCCACTTTCGCCATGGCGATTCTTGTTCTAATCTCCTCAAGGCATCTCCCATCAGATGTTATGACTGTTCCAAGATAATTGTACCGATTCACTTGTTGAATAATATTTCCATTTACTTGTATATTACATTGTGGCATTTCTTTCTTCCTAATGACGACCATAACCTGAGTCTTTTTACAATTTAATTCTAACCCCAGTTGCTCACTGTGTACAACAACCGCATCTATTAATTGTTGCAGGTCCTGCGCATTGTCTGCAATTAATACTGTATCATCTGCATATCTAATATTATTGATGTTTCGTCCTCCAATGCTGATTCCATTTATATCCTCTACATTTCTGAAAATATTTTCACTGTATAGGGAAAAAAGATCTGAAGACATCACACATCCCTGCCTAACACCTCTCTTAATTGGCTGATACTGTCCCACTTCATTATCAATCCTTTTTGCAGCTTGTTGTTTCCAATATATGTTTTTTATAAGTCTAATGTCTTTCCCATCAATTTGTAGATCTGCAAGCACATCCACCATGTTGACATGTCTAACTCTTTCAAAAGCCTTTGTATAGTCAATAAAGCAAAGATGTATATCCTTGTTTACTTCTATAGCACGTTCAATAACTGTTCGCAGCATATACACAGCATTGACTGTACCCTTTCCTTCTACAAACCCACATTGTTCTTCCCCTATTTCAGGTTGTATCTTCTTCCTAACTCTTTGCATGATAATTCTTAGCAAAATCTTTGTGATGTGACTCATTATACTAATTGTTCTATGTTGATCACATTCCAAGGTTCCTGATTTCTTTGGGATTGCAATAAATACAGAGTTACATAATTCAGGAGGTATATCTCCAGTATCATATAATGTGTTCATCAGTCTGGTGACTTGCTCTAGTCAGAATTCTTCTAAAGCTTTAATCATTTCTGTTGTGATGTTATCTGCACCGGGGGCCTTGCCAGCTTTCATATGCTTAAGAACATTTCGAACCTCCATCTCCAAAATTGGCGGTCCTTCATTATTAAATCTAATATCATACTGTTCGTCTCTGTTATCATCGTAAAGGTGTTTCACATAATCTGTCCATACATGTAGAATCTGATCTTTTTCTATTATGATTTTGCCATCTTTAGTTTTTAGACACCCTGTTGATGTACTTGTTCTTTTATTAGTAAGTTCCTGAATTCTTTTGTGCACTAATTTGGTATTTTGACTGTTGTGTTGGTTTTCAATTTCTAGGCACTTTTCCTCAAACCATGATTCTTTTGCCTCCTTACATAATATTCTGACTTGTCTGTGAATTTCTTCATATTTGACAGAATTATTTTTGATGAGTCTTCTTGTTTCCATGAGGTGTAAAATTTCTTCAGTCATCCATTTCTTACGACCCACCTTCTTTAATTTTGGAATAGTTGTTTCTGCAGACACATTGATTGAATTCTTCAACGTTTCCCATTGATCATCCACATCCTGGAATAGGATCTCTAGATCAGAAAGTATTTCAAATCTGTTCTGTACTTCTATGTTTAATTTGTTTTGTATTTCCTTGTCATTACTCAATGTACACAAATCATGTTTAGTGTTTCCTGCTATATACTTGAATTTCTTCAACTTTATCCTCAATGTTCCTGTGAGTAATCTGTGGTCACTATAACAATCAGCACTGGGAACTGTTTTTGCTACTGTTAGCGCGTTTCTAAATCTTCTGCTAATGAGAATATAGTCAATCTGGTTTCTAATCCTGCTATCAGGACTATCAGGGTGTTGCTTAAACCAGGTGTTTCCTACAATCATTTCCTGATCTTTTGCCCACTCTACGAGTCTGTATCCTCTTTCATTTCTCTCTCCTAAACCATAGCCTACTTTTTCATTGAAGTTCCCTATTATGATGTTTATTTCTGAATTTTTACATTTCTTTAAGGCAGACTCTATGTCATTATAAAATTCTTCTACACTATCTTCACTGGATTCTCCTGTTGGGGCATACACTTGAATAATATTTATGCTTAAAGGTCTGCCATTTAATTTAACTATTAGAACTCTGTCCGACACTGCCCAATATCCTTGAACAGATTTTGCTGTTTTCCGGTCCAAAATAATTGCCACTCCCCTATGACGATCTTCAGCTCCAGAATAAATAATCTTGAAATCTTCATCTATCTTGATGCCTGCTCCTGTCCATCACGTTTCGCACATACCTAAAATATTAATTTTTTCCCTTTCAATTTCTTGTTTTATGTTCTCTAATTTTTCGTCGTCGTTTAACGTCCTGACGTTCTGACACATGCCTGGGGTCATTGACATTAAGGAGAATGACCGTGCTAGTACATAAACAAGTGACCGGGCATGAGAAATAATAGATGAAAGTTAGAGACAGTAAGGTGAGTGACCTGGCTACGAGAAAAACAATCAACCCTGAGAAATAATGGGGCGGGTGTGAGTGGAGACCCCCAGGGGGGATGGGGAGAGAGAGTTTAGTTCTGGGTGAAGTCAGAGGACTGGAGATCAGTTGATGTTTTAGCGCCGAGCGGATCGGTGGGCTAATACGTGGGAGCTTAGACTGACGGTGGGTCAGTTCGGTTGTAGTGTTGTTCTCCCAGTTTGTGAATGCAGGCCTAAAACCCAGTGGGGGTTGGATAGTTAATAGAGGCCTGAACCCAGAGTGGGTTGGATAGTTAGTGGAGACTAGACCCATTGTGTGGGTGTATTGTGTGAGGTCCAGTTGTGGATAGGAGCTGGATTACCTGTCTTGTGGATTTGATATGAAGCAGGCTTGAGAAGGCAGTAAGGTGTGCTGGTTAAATTGTGAGGAGGATATTTATATTCTATGGATTATATTGTGTCTGGATGTAGAGTTGTGTTCCGTTTGTCCGAGTTCTTTCTGTATTAAAGGATTATGTGTGCCAACTCAATCTTGTTTAATGACTGAGGGATGTGTATTACTGGGGTGAGTTATGTTGTAAGACAGTTAGATAGCTCAATTGACACACCTGGAGTATCGTTATCTAGACAACGACCAATATCACGCACTTATCATTAACAACATCGTGATACGTACCATGTTGCTAATTTTAACGTCTCTGTCCTTGTCTTGCGATGATCAGTCTTTAAGCGAACCATGATGTACTAGGCACTTTTAAACAGGTAGTTTGCCGTTGCTTTCCTCTATGGCAGTGACCGTACTGGTCGGAGACCGCAGCCATTGACTCAAGAAGAGCTCCTCTGCCTGCCTTCGTGAAACTCGAGACCATGACCAATAAATATCTGTCGGCTGCCCTCAAAATTTCATCCACCACCTGCCTTCCGTGGCTTCTTTTGAAATCTTCCAATAAAAGAACACAAAATAACATCACATAATCCACAGGAAAACACTATTCACAGGAAATCCATAGGAAATCACACGAACTCCATAGGAAAACACTAAATAGCGTCCCCCCGAAGAGTAACGCGTCATTTTGTCGCCATTGTACTGGAAGCAATAGGTAAAGTATAGATACATTGTAAGTTGTAGCAACAATACATAAAAAAATGATACTATAAAATATTAAAAAGCCGGACATTTTAAAGGTGTTTAGCTTTGCCTAACGGACGGAGGACATTAGGCTAAAAAGGAGGAAATGTCCTCTCTTTGCCGGACGTCTGGGAACTCTAGGTATATATCCACTTGGATCCTCGCATATACTACAGAGTTCGTGCAATGTGCTATGATTCCCCATGCGTGATTTACACGAGAAGACATGAGCGATATCCATGTGCATCAGAAAGTATCCTTTACCAAACACCAACCAACATTACGTTTGCGGAACTAGTGTGAAACATTGTGTTAAAAACTAGAACATACGGGAGGAAGCATGGGCAGGTCTGACATAGTCAATGCAGTACGAACTCACCCGGCGGTTACTGACAAGACCCTGAACCTAGAACGTCTACATTATTTGGTAGTGGAGCTGGCTCATACATGTGAATGCTGTCATCGAGGTCTGTAGAGGAGATGTAGTAAACTCTTCAATAGAGCAGACAACAGAAACACCGGGATGGCTGATGCATCAGAGGACTGAGCACGTATGCGAATGCGTAATGTGCAATTAAGTCATTAGACATAAATGAGGAAATTATTGGAAGACTAGGTCTGAAACCAGTCGTGCAGTGACGTCATCAGACATAAATGCGGAAATTAAAGGCAAACTAGGTCTGAAACCAGTCGTGCAGTGGCGTCATCAGACATAAATGCGGAAATTAAAGGCAAACTAGGTCTGAAACCAGTCGTGCAGTGGCGTCATCAGACATAAATGCGGAAATTAAAGGCAAACTAGGTCTGAAACCAGTCGTGCAGTGGCGTCATCAGACATAAATGCGGAAATTAAAGGCAAACTAGGTCTGAAACCAGTCGTGCAGTGGCGTCATCAGACATAAATGCGGAAATTAAAGGCAAACTAGGTCTGAAACCAGTCGTGCAGTGGCGTCATCAGACATAAATGCGGAAATTAAAGGCAAACTAGGTCTGAAACCAGTCGTGCAGTGGCGTCATCAGACATAAATGCGGAAATTAAAGGCAAACTAGGTCTGAAACCAGTCGTGCAGTGGCGTCATCAGACATAAATGCGGAAATTAAAGGCAAACTAGGTCTGAAACCAGTCGTGCAGTGGCGTCATCAGACATAAATGCGGAAATTAAAGGCAAACTAGGTCTGAAACCAGTCGTGCAGTGGCGTCATCAGACATAAATGCGGAAATTAAAGGCAAACTAGGTCTGAAACCAGTCGTGCAGTGGCGTCATCAGACATAAATGCGGAAATTAAAGGCAAACTATGTCTGAAACCAGTCGTGCAGTGGCGTCATCAGACATAAATGCGGAAATTAAAGGCAAACTAGGTCTGAAACCAGTCGTGCAGTGGCGTCATCAGACATAAATGCGGAAATTAAAGGCAAACTAGGTCTGAAACCAGTCGTGCAGTGGCGTCATCAGACATAAATGCGGAAATTAAAGGCAAACTAGGTCTGAAACCAGTCGTGCAGTGGCGTCATCAGACATAAATGCGGAAATTAAAGGCAAACTAGGTCTGAAACCAGTCGTGCAGTGGCGTCATCAGACATAAATGCGGAAATTAAAGGCAAACTAGGTCTGAAACCAGTCGTGCAGTGGCGTCATCAGACATAAATGCGGAAATTAAAGGCAAACTATGTCTGAAACCAGTCGTGCAGTGGCGTCATCAGACATAAATGCGGAAATTAAAGGCAAACTAGGTCTGAAACCAGTCGTGCAGTGGCGTCATCAGACATAAATGCGGAAATTAAAGGCAAACTAGGTCTGAAACCAGTCGTGCAGTGGCGTCATCAGACATAAATGCGGAAATTAGAGGCAAACTAGGTCTGAAACCAGTCGTGCAGTGGCGTCATCAGACATAAATGCGAAAATTAGAGGCAAACTAGGTCTGAAACCAGTCGTGCAGTGGCGTCATCAGACATAAATGCGGAAATTAAAGGCAAACTAGGTCTGAAACCAGTCGTGCAGTGGCGTCATCAGACATAAATGCGGAAATTAGAGGCAAACTAGGTCTGAAACCAGTCGTGCAGTGGCGTCATCAGACATAAATGCGGAAATTAGAGGCAAACTAGGTCTGAAACCAGTCGTGCAGTTAATTAAAGAACAATAGATTAAATGATTTTGCCAGCTGACAAGAAAGTGCTGATACCATCTGCCACACGGAGCCACACTGAAGAAATATAACGGAAACAGCTCAACGGGAAGACCACATAGAAGATGGAGTGATGCTACCAAGAACAACCTTAGATGAATGAATACCAGCTTACAAACAGAATGTAAAAGAGCGATTAAACGGTTTCTTTCCCCCAACACCTCCCCCCCCCCCCCCCCAACCCTTTTTATTTTTATTTTCCACCTAGGTTAAGGAAGGAAGAGAAAGAGAGGAATATATTTCAACTGCAAGTATGGTTCGTGCACAGTAGAGAGAGTCAAAGGTTAAATCAGTCATTTGATTTCGTCAACATGACTGATTGTCTTATAAAAACTTTCTTTCAAAAACAGAATCAATCGTTCACACGCCAGCCGACGTTTCTCCGCATGTTAGTTTAGCGACCTCATACATCTATGGTGTTTGCTCGCAAAAGCCATTCTGTAAAGACATGTAAAGGACCCCATCCCTCACCTTGAGGCCTGTAGGTATCTAGTGCTAGGCCCATATTGTGGAGGCCATTCGGCACTCGATGAGCCACGTGGTCATTATCACACCGGCAGCCATTACTTCCTACAACATGTCCTCCTACCCGTTGTAAGCCGGGTGGATCCCCGGAGCCCAAGTCAGTCAAAATACTCCAAACGCATGCTTGTCATAAGTTTAACCCCGGTTAGTGCTTAAAAGAGCGACTGGCCAAGTGGCTAGAACGCCAGATTTTCCTTGGGGAGATCCGGGTTCGAATCCTCCGTAAAGTTTGGAATTGTTTTCTTTCGGGGGCAAAAAGAAAATTCTAATCTGCACGGTTCGCGGCGACTGCGCTAGCCAGGCGGCCTTAATTCATCAGGTTCATAGACCCCCCCCCCCCCCCCGCCCGCCATACACCGCAAAGTAATATATTGGTAGTAAATGATAGCTTTGTTGTTGTTGTTGTTGTTGTTGTTGTTGTTGACAGTGCTTAAAGCCACGACTTGTGCGGTGATCAGCCAGTCTAGACAGGCAGAGAGACCGAAGGACAGGTATACAGACCGACGGATAAAGAAAGATATAGACCGACGGAAAGGTAGATGGATGGACTAACGAGGGCTGACAGACAGATAGAGAGGCAGATGGATGAAATGGAGGACAGACAGATAGCCAGGCAGGCAGATGAACGAACGGAGGAGTAGACAGATATGGAGACAGACAGAGACAAGGTAGATTTACTTAGTGGTACAACGCCCTCCTCTATCCCAGGAAGAGGGGCACGAATCAAATTGTACAAAAGTAGAAATTCCATCCTTGAACCCTGGATCATGGACCGGATGTCAGTCTATGATCCCTGGGTCATGGACCGGATGTCAATACATGAGCCCTGGATCATGGAGAAGACGTCAGTTTGTAATACCTGGGCCATAGACCTGATATCAGTCTATGATCATGGATCATGGACTGGATGTTATTCTATGATCCCTGGGTGTTGGGCCGGAAGTCTAGTTAATGATCCCTGGGTCATAAACCTAACGTCTAGGTAATAATCCCTGGGTTGTGACCAAATGCCTAGTCTTGTCGGATAACCATCAAATGCCAAGTGACGCTACACCGCGTCTTACAATGGCCAACAGAATGTATCAGTTCGTGTGCTCATACCTTCTCGTGCCATGACAAAAAGATGCCTTTCTCCACCTTCATTGTTCTTAGATCTTTGCAGTTAGTACAACAAGTTCCTGTTTTCTCGTCCCATAATGTGGCCTTCTCGGTTGCGGGTTATAAATCCCGCATTTTGCTCGATAGGAACGTCAAAGTTCCAGTGGCAATTGGAAATCGAAAAAAGCAGTCTGAACGGACTGCTTCCCAGACTACATTTTAAATATTACAAAATCTACCTAGAAGAAAGAATATATAGAGCTTATGTGATTCTTGTGTACGCATATTTGGATTCTCCCCAGTTCTATGTCAGCTATATACTGTGTTGAGTTTCTTTGTGGTATCAATTGAAGGTAACATGGACACTTTTGGAGATGCAGATAGTGCTCATCCCTTGGCTGGAGGTCCTACAGAAATTCAGAAAAAAAAACTTGGATGGAGGGCCTCCGGAAATTCGGGAAAATGTTTGGCTGGAGGGCATTCAGAGATCCAGTGAAACCCTTCGCTTGATGGTCTCGGGAGATTCAGTGAAATCCTTGACTGGAAAGCCTCGAGAGATTCGGTGAAATCCTTGACGGAAGTGTCCCTTAGAGATTCAGTGAAATCCTTTGCTAGAGGGGCCTCGAAAGGTAGTGAAATCCATGGCGGAGGGCCTCGAGAAATTCAGTGAAATCCTTGGCTGTAAGGCTTCCAGAGATTCAGTGAAATCCATGGCTGGGAGGCTTCCAGAGATTCAGTGAAATCCTTGGGAGAAAAACTGCCATTTACTGCCAATATAGTACCTTGCGGTGTATGGCAGAGGGGTCTTTGAGCCTGAGGAATTAAGGCCGCCTGGCTAGTGTAGTTGCCGCGAATGTACAGGTTAGGATTTTCTTTTTGCCCCCCGACAGAAAAACAAAAATCCCACACCTTACCGTTTTTTTTTCCTTGGGAGAATCTCCAGATATTCAGTGGGAAAGAAAAAACATGTGTTTATCCTAGAGGGGGGGGGGATTTTAGGGTTTCCAGGGGGGGGGGGGGGGGATGAAGACCATTTCAAGATCGCGTTAATACAAGAACCGATTACTTGATATTGTTTTTCCCTTCATACTTTACAGTTATGTACATATCATCCTTCTAAAATTCATTTTATAAAGTAAGTAGACCCACAAGTCATGTCTTATGTGGATGTCTAGACTTGTTTTAGTATGTGCTATTAAATTTACCTTCCATTTTTACGTATACTGTGTAGGGGTGGGGAGATTTTTAGATAGGAAATATGAAAGGGTGGAATGACGTTCTGAAAATACGGTGAAGGGGGGCACGGGCCAAATATTTTATAGGAATGGGGGGGGGGGGAATGACGTTCTGAAAATATGGTAAAGGGGGGGCACGGGCCAAATAAAGTTTGAGAACCACTGTCCTAGACGAATAATTTTAACAAGATAAAAAGTTCGAACCAGTGACAACGACGACGATCTTCCGTGAGAACAATGTTGTTTTTAAGGTTTTGAAGAATGTTGTTTCCAATAAATTGCGTACGTAAATTTTTGAATTGTAATTGTATTTAACCTTGTAAGAATTAATGTAATGTTTTCTTCAAATTGTCTTGTTTTCTAAAATTATTACTGGCAATTTCACAACACACGTAGCCGAGGGACTTAGAAAGTCTTCGCGTGGCTCTTGGTAGTAGTAATTTGTTCATAAAAGACACATGAGAAAAGTGTCCAGGCTCGCGGAGCCCTGGGGTTTCCATCTTCCGAATCAGCATTATTGATTTCCATATTAGACCTCGGGAGAAATGGGTATTATCAATGTTTGTTGACAAGAAACCACAGAAGTGTCTGCTTGTGTTGAGCTGTGTGCTTTCATTTGTATAAGTATGTTTGGCCATCATCTCGCCAATCATTATCATATTTTAATCTGTCACCGATATATTCTACAGTGAATCAGTCAGGTGCTGTCTCCACAATGGAGAAAAAGGACCCCCAACACGCTGTTTCTTTTCCTTCGTGTGCGCACTGACAAACTGATGTTTGTCCATCACGATGTATCCTTCCCTATGCCATCTCTTGTTGTTATTATCACACTCTCATCTGTTGATGTTTAATTTTCCACTTCCATCTGTTGATATTATCGTCCCACGATCATTTCTTGGTGTTATCATTCCACGTGCATCTCTTGTTAATACCTTTCCACTTCCATCTCATAATGTTATTAATCCACGTCCATCTCATGATGTTATCATCCTGTGTCTATCTCATGATGTTAGAATACCAAATCCATCTCATGATGTTATCATCCCACGTCTCTCGGGTGCTATCGTTTCACGTCTGTCTCATACTGTTACCATCCCATTTTCTTGTTTGTCTTCAATGTTTCCCTCAGAATGATTTATTTTATAATTGTGCTTCAGCTTCTCCGTTCACCTTTGTACATAAATATTATTCAGTCCATCGAAAGCCGCAGTTTACTTAAGCTTGTTGCCACCGCACATGCCTTTAGAAAATGTTCCACACCCTCGACATTGCCATCACACACGTCTCTATGAAATGTTCCACACCCATTGTCACATTAGTGCTTATAATCTAAGCATCCCCGACTCCCATTGTCGCATTGGTGATTGTAATTTAGGCATCCCCGACACCCATTGTCGCATTGGTGATTGTAATTTAGGCATCCCCGACTCCCATTGTCACATTGGTGATTGTAATTTAGGCATCCCCGACTCCCATTGTCGCATTGGTGATTGTAATTTCAGCATCCCCGACTCCCATTGTCACATTGGTGATTGTAATTTAGGCATCCCCGACTCCCATTGTCGCATTGGTGATTGTAATTTCAGCATCCCCGACTCCCATTGTCACATTGGTGATTGTAATTTAGGCATCCCCGACTCCCATTGTCACATTGGTGATAGTAATTTAAGCATCCTTGACTCCCATTGTCATTTTTCTGAATGTAATCTTTACATACCCGACGCCTTTTGTCGCATTGGTGATTGTAATCCCAGCATCCCCGACTCCCGTTGTCGCATTGGTGATTGTAATCAAAACATCCCCGACTCCCATTGTCGCATTGGTGATTGTAATCTAAGCATCCTTGACTCCTGTTGTTACATTGGCGATTCTAATCTAAGCATCCCCGATTCCCGTGGTTGCATTAGTGATTGTAATATAAGCATCCCCGACTCCCATTGTCTCATTGGTGTTTTTAATATTTACTCCCCTTGTTTTATTGGTGATTGTAATCTAAGCATCCCGAACTCCCACTGTCGCATTTGTGGTTGTAATCTAAGCATCCCCGACTCCCATTGTTGCATTGGTGATTGTAATCTAAACATCCACGACTCCCCGCCCTTTCAGATACGATTTTAGTTATAGCAAGAACGGTCTGTCGGTGGCAGGCAGTGAGAATTTGGAGTGTTCCAGGATAAGCCCAATTCGCATTGCGAGATGTTGCTTCACCGTGGGCCATCGATGTGCTGGTGCTGAGCTCCGCAGCAGCTTCCTACTGTTCTCCAATAATCTGGGCATGTCCTAATTACTGCATCTCTTAGATCGACGTCCTCCTGGTACTCTGACTTCTAGGGATGTTTTGTCTACACTAAGTCATATGTCAACGCAAAGCATATTTGGGCATGATCAGCGTCAAGTGTGTCTCTAGACTGGCTGTCCATTTCTTGGGTCAGCATTAATACTAACACAACCTTCACACAAAAAAAAAAAAAAAAAAAAACAACAACTCAAAAACGAGCTCTTCCTCGTCGTATTGCTTTCTTTAGTGAAGTGAATATCTCTGAGAGTGTCTTCTCTAACAAAACACACAATTTGACATTTGCAGAATGGGATTTGCAAGTGTGACGATACTACGTGCATAAAACATGAAACAACTCCCGTTACCTCGGATTTCAATGTGAAACGAAAGCAATAACCGCAAAAGTACTTCAACAAAACAACTACCATCGTATAAAACTATATTTTCAAACATAATTTATAATTCAACCAGGAGCCGACTCTTCCTGGAAGTTACACATTTCGCAACTGGGAAATAAAAGACACGGGTTATGTGAAATAAGTCAAAGCGGCGAAAATAAATGGATGGAGATTTGAATATATATGCACAATGTGAAGAGTCATTAGACGTAGACAGTCAATATTTGTTGGGCATGTTATGAGAAGAAATGACTTGGAGAACTTGGTGACAACTGGCAAGATCGATGGGAAGAGACCCAGGGGAAGACCGAGAAGTAAATACTTGGATGGCTTGGCCATATAGCATGGTCGAGACAGGAACACGGAGCTGATCCACGACTCTGGTGATCGAGTGAGATGGCAGACCATGACCGCCCACGCTTATCAGCATGGCACATGATGGATGAGATGGAAGCTGTTGAATAAATAACATTTTCCCCGATAAGCATGTTATAAATAGAACACCTTCCGACTGACGTCATTTACTGCCCGAAGATGCGATTACCACGTTTAGTGAGAATCACAGATAGTGTACATCTAAAAATCAAAGCATGGCTCTACAAGATGGCGTCCATATTAGTGACTGTCTTACACACAGGCTAGATAATATAGCACTAGTACTGGTGACTGTCTTACACACACGCTAGACAATATAGTACCAGTACTGGTGACTGTCTTACACACAGGCTAGACAATATAGCACCAATGTTAGTGACTCTTTACACATAGGCTAGACATTATATTACTAATAGTGTTGTGACTGTCTTTACACACATACTAGACAATATAACACCAATATTGATGACTGTCTTAAACACAGGCTAGACAATATAGCACCAATATAGATGAATGTCTTAAACACAGACTATACAATATAGCACCAATATTGATAACTGTCTTAAACACAGGCTACACAATATAGCACCAGTACTGGTGACTGTATTACACACAGGTTAGACAATATAGCACCAATGATAGTAACTCTTAACACATAGGCTAGACATTATATTACTAATAGTGTTGTGACTGTCTTTATACACTGTCTAGACAAAATAGCACAAATATTGATGGCTGTCTTACACACAGGTTAGACAATATAGCACCAATATTGATGACTGTCTTAATCACAGACTAGACAATATAGCACCAATATTGATGACGGTCTTAAACACGGGCTAGACAATATAGCACCAATATTGATGACTGTCTTAAACACAGACTAGACAATATAGCACCAATATTGATGACTGTCTTAAACACAGGCTAGACAATATAGCACCAATATTGATGACTGTCTTAAACACAGGCTAGACAAAACAGCACCAATATTGATGACTGTCTTAAACACAGGCTAGACAATATAGCACCAATATTGATGACTGTCTTAAACACAGACTAGACAATATAGCATCAATATTGATGACTGTCTTAAACACAGGCTAGACAATATAGCACCAATATTGATGACTGTCTTAAACACAGGCTAGACAAAATAGCACCAATATTGATGACTGTCTTAAACACCGGCTAGACAATATAGCACCAATATTGATGACTGTCTTACACACAGGCTAGACAAAATAGCACCAATATTGATGACTGTCTTAAACACAGGCTAGACAATATAGCACCAATATTGATGACTGTCTTAAAAACAGTCTAGACAAAATAGCACCAGTATTAGTGACTGTGTTACAAACAGGCTAGACATTATAGCACAAATATTGGAGATTGTCTTTACACACAGCTAGACAATATATTGATTTATGGTGTGTGTGTGTGTGTGTATATATATATATATATATATATATATATATATATATATATATATATATATATATATATATATATATAGTATATTGGACAATATCACTGTAGCCTTTGCACGCGGTCAGATGACAGAGACAGAATCCCCGTATTCATCATCCATCCAGCGATAGAGAATAGTTAATCTGGAAATAAATGCCGCCATCTCTCTTTCCTCTTCTATTCTGGGTAGTCAAGTGCTGGTTCAGGTTGTCCTTGGGAGACATTTCCATATACACGTGTCTAATAGAAATTGTTAACATATAAGTCGAATGGAACATATGAAATTATCACTGTCTAATACAACATGTGAAAGTATCACCGTCTAATACAATTTGTGGAATTATCACCTTCCAAATTTAAACCAAAAAAAAAAAAAAATAGTTGCATGTCCTTTAAAGGATGTTGTAGTCAACCCCAGCATTTTGTCTTACATTCAGTAGTTTTCCATGTCTTTCTGAACGAACGGCACCTATATCTTTTTGGCAAAAAAAAAAAAAAAACCAGCACTGCTGTGTTTCGCACCCGAATTTATGGGATTACGAATCGCGATCGTAACTCTCTTCGTCACAGAGAACGGTCACCTTGCAATACAAGATATGATATTATCACTGTCTAATACAACACGTGAAAATTTGCCCGTTTACCGGTCTTTTGGGCAGGAGATATTTGTTTCTCTAACCCGACGCGAGATGAGTCCTGTATCCCTTTCACATGTAGTCTGACCCCTGAGACCTGTAATCATGTCACATGTAGTCTGACCCCTGAGACCTGTATCCCTGTCACGTGTAGTCTGACCCCTGAGACCTGTATCCCTGTCACGTGTAGTCTGACCCCTGAGACCTGTATCCCTGTCACGTGTAGTCTGACCCCTGAGACCTGTATCCCTGTCACGTGTAGTCTGACCCCTGAGGCCTGTATCACTGTCACATGTAGTCTGACCGCTGATACCTGTATCCCTGTCACATGTAGTCTGACCGCTGAGACCTGTTTCCCTGTCACGTGTAGTCTGACCCCTGAGTCCTGTATCCATGTCACATGTAGTCTGACCCCTGAGTCCGGTATCCCTGTCACATGTAGTCTGACCCCTGAGACCTGTATCCCTGTCACGTGTAGTCTGACCCCTGAGACCTGTATCCCTGTCACATGTAGTCTGACCGCTGAGATCTGTATCCCTGTCACATGTAGTCTGACCGCTGAGACCTGTTTCCCTGTCAAGTGTAGTCTGACCCCTGAGTCCTGTATCCCTGTCACATGTAGTCTGACTCCTGAGTCCTGTATCCCTGTCACATGTAGTCTGACCGCTGAGATCTGTATCCCTGTAACATGTAGTCTGAACGCTGAGACCTGTATCCCTGTCACATGTAGTCTGACCCCTGAGACCTGTATCCCTGTCACGTGTAGTCTGACAGCTGAGACCTGTATCCCTGTCACATGTAGTCTGACCCCTGAGTCCTGTATCCCTGTAACATGTAGTCTGAACGCTGAGACCTGTATCCCTGTCACATGTAGTCTGACCCCTGAGACCTGTATCCCTGTCACATGTAGTCTGACCCCTGAGACCTGTATCCCTGTCACATGTAGTCTGACCCCTGAGACCTGTATCCCTGTCACATGTAGTCTGACAGCTGAGGCCTGTATTCCTGTCACGTGTAGTCTGACCCCTGAGTCCTGTATCCCTGTCACGTGTAGTCTGACAGCTGAGGCATGTATTCCTGTCACGTGTAGTCTGACCCCTGAGTCCTGTATCCCTGTCACATGTAGTCTGACCGATGAGGCCTGTATCCCTGTCACATGTAGTCTGACCGATGAGGCCTGTATTCCTGTCACATGTAGTCTGACCGATGAGGCCTGTATCCCTGTCACATGTAGTCTGACCGATGAGGCCTGTATTCCTGTCACATGTATGTAGTCTGACCGATGAGACAGGCAGACGCGCTAGCGCAGTGCTTAGCAGGCTTTCCTGTCGTTTCCATGGTCAGGGGTTCCATTCACATTGAGGCAAATTCGGATATTTTACAAAATCGCTCTTGATTCGACCCGGCGTAAACGGGTACCAAGAATGTCTTGAGATGTAAAGGCGGCTCTCGGGTAGTGACCACACCACCCACTGGGTGCAGACAGATCTATATCCATATGGGTCTAGCACCATTTGCCCATTGCTCCCAAGGTGTGTGAAGGGGTCCTTTATCTCCCATATACCAGTAAGAAGGCCCGCGTTGAAAATGGCACTTTACTTGTTACCTGACTCTGTCGTCAGCACCCATCAATGTTTCCTGCACACATTCTACATTATGATTGCTTTTGTAGTACAGAGAGTGGAATACACAACCAAGAAAACTATTATATAGGGCCATTAATGTATTGTAGGCCAAGATGGAAGATAAGCAATGAAAACTATTATATAGACATATTATTGTATATCAGAGAAAGGTTGAATATACAGCAATGACATCTATCATATAGACACATTAATGTGTATTAGGGAAAGGTTGAAGATACAGCTATGAAAAATATTATATAGACACATTTATGTATATCATTGAAAGGTTGAATATACAGCAATGACATCTATCACATTAATGTGTATTAGGGAAAGGTTGAAGATACAGCTATGAAAAATATTATATAGACACATTTATGTATATCATAGAAAGGTTGAATATACAGCAATGACATCTATCACATAGGCACATTAATGTGTATTAGGGAAAGGTTCAAGATACATCTATGAAAACTATTATATATAGACATTTACGTATATCATAGAAAGGTTGAATATACAGCAATGACATCTATCACATTAATGTGTATTAGGGAAAGGTTGAAGATACAGCTATGAAAAATATTATAAGGACACATTAATGTGTATTAGAGAAAGGTTGAAGATACAGATATGAAAAATATACGGACACATTAATGTGTATTAGAGAAAGGTTGAAGATACAGATATGAAAAAATATAAGGACACATTAATGTGTATTAGGGAAAGGTTGAAGATACAGATATGAAAAATATTATAAGGACACATTAATGTGTATTACGGTAAGATGGAGAAGAAAAAAACAGACAATTATATATATTAAGGGAAGTGGAAGATTCAGTGATGAAAAATATTATATCAACACAATAATTTATAGTTTGTCCCTCCTCATAATATAATCACAAATCTTGACTGTATCTATTATATATCTACACATGATTGCTACAACTAATGTCTACAGATAATTTGCGGTTGTCTGCGTTTAAAGAAAAAAAAAATTCCTTGTTTGTTGTTCTCTCAGTTCATTGCGTTCTTAGCATTAGCCCTGAAACCACTCTCTGCTGTCAAGCGATGTTTGTCAGCTTGTCAACCTTTGTATTGTCCAGATCTGACACGATGCTTTACTACAAGCTGTATATAGCACGCTCACACCCTCTCCTTGAATGTGATTGGCAGCATGTTGTTTCTCATCATGCACAATACAATTTATTTTCCGAGGCGGTTCTTGGGCTCATCTCTACACGGCACCTTTCATCCGATGCTGGGAGTCTCTGTGACTAAGTGGTCACGATGCCTGCCTCGCGCTCTGAAGGTTGTGGGTTCGATTCCTAGCTGCAACGTTTGGTTCACGAAAGCAAATGCGAAGACAGTATCTGAGACTCCTCGGGATCGTCGTTGAAGCTCTGTAGTTCGTGCTGTGTGTGATGCTTTCTGCAGGCCACTCTGTGGACAGAGACCAAGCTATCTAACATAAATCCCACTGCAGTGGAGTCGATTATCTTGCCTTTAAACCCAATTTTTATTTCATCCGATGTTATGACTGCACGGAGATGTTATGACTGCACGGAGATGTTATGACTGCACGGAGTGTTATGACTGCACGGAGATGTTATGACTGCACGGAGTGTTATGACTGCACGGAGATGTTAAAAATGTTCAAGTGTTTAAAACCTGTCCCGGTTTCTTGTACTGTTGTTTCAAGGCAATGGCTGCGATTTCCTTACAGCGAAGTTCTACACATATTTAATCACACCCTGCACTAGATATTGACAGTCGATTTCACTGCCTGCAATCAGTTCTGCCGAATATGCAAATATAGCACACACATATGGAAATGACCGCCACATGCGTGTAACGTGTCCAGATCTGTATTGATGAGTAGGAGCAGTTCCTTAGCGGCGAATGTGGAGACTGGAGGTTATGCGGTTAACTCAAGAAATATGTAGGTAATTGTTGGCGCCCAAAGATCACACACAATCAGCTGTGGTTTTATGGCACGGGAAACAACAGAATACGTGGCAGTGTACTTGAAAGCCATGTCTGACTGAGACCCGCCAACGCCCAGTCAAACCCATTCGTCCCATGGAACATGAAGTGTACATCTCAGCAAGACGGGCGCACACCCTACACACATAAACGATAACCAAACAGTTCTACTTCAGTGCGTCAGTGCTTCAGTGCAATCCATAATCAATTACTGAGAGGATCAAGTGCTGGTATAGTGTGAAAAGCATTCTCTGCTCTATGTCCATTGCAGCCGTAGTTTTAAGTGCATTGAGCCCCTTTTGAGTTCTTGTCACGACCGTCTCCACATGGTCCTTGAAGGATAGGCTCCTGTCAAATGTGATCCCCAGATACTTCAGTTTGTTCTCTCTGCTGACATTTCTACCATCTATCGCGAGGCTTGGGACATCAGCTTTCACAATCCTGTTGTCCAGAGAGCACCACAAAACAGCCGCCTTTTCCGGGTGGATGACAACACTCATTTCTGTGCACCAGTCAATCACTTCATCTACTGTCGCCTGTAACTCCTGGGCTGTTTGCTCCCTATCTCTCCCCTGCCTATATCCAAGAATATCATCTGCAAATGTTAGTATTCTTCCAACCCCTGGTGCTTCTAGGTTTTCAATCTTGCTCGGATACACATTAAAGAGCACCGGTGAGACTGCAGATCCCTGTGGCAGTCCCGGAGTTAACATATGTGGCTCTGAGGTCCATGCGCCCAGACGGAGAGCAACCCGACGAGAGTGCAGGACGGCTGCTATCCAGTTCACCAACCAGGGATTGACCCCCTTCTCCATCAGTGCGATCATCAAAATATCATATCGAACTCTGTTGTACGCATCCTCGAGATCAAGCGCTACCGCCATCGTTTCCTGTCTACTCTGGAACCCCTCATAAACATCAAAGGCAAAAATGGCTGCATTAGACCAGGTATCTTTTCCTGGCCTGTAGCTCCCCAGGCCTCTTGGAAGAAGCTTCCCACTTTCCAAAAAATCCTGCAGTTTGACAGCGACTATCTTCTCTAAAACCTTCCCAAATGTATTTTGAAGGGTGATGATCCTAAAGCCGCTAAGCTTTGACTGATCCTTGAATGGTTTTGGGAGAGGGATGAGATAGCTGTGCACCCAATCCTGCGGTACTGATGCTGTCCTAATGCTCTGGTTAAAGCAGTCGGTCATCTCCTCCAGGTCTGCTTCGCTCAAACTCTTCATGTGGCCATACCTGACCCCATCGGGCCCTGGTGCCGTGTCTTTTGCCTTTTTCAAAATGTTTTTAACATCTTCCACCCGTATGATGTCTTCATACTGCATATTCTTCGTGGTGCCAGATAGCTCCTCTCTAACTGCATCCCTGGTGTCCGCATCATTATGATTGGTCTGCTCTAAAAATCTCTGGAGAAACGCCTCCCCTTTCTCTTTGTCTGTTGTCACGCGCACACCATCATCTCTATAGATTGTTCCCACTGTCATCGGCCGATCTTTTCTCTGCATTTGCCTGTGCAGTTTCCAGAATATTTGCAGTGTTTTATCACCTCCAATCTCCTTCATGAAACATTCCCATTTTGACTTTTTGGCCTCTGCAGCACAGCGCTTGAAAACCTCCACCTTGTCTTTCTTGTCATTTTCCGCTGTGTCCACTTCCTCTCGTGAGCTTCGAAGTGTCTGTCGCACTTTCTTAAGCTGCTTCACTGCAGCTCTCTTTGCTTTCCAAGCATGGTCTACTTCTGAGGTCCACCTTGGGGGGGGGGGGGGGGGGGTGTTCAAAAAGGGAGTTTTAACAGTCCTGTTGCATGCCCCTTGTCTGAGGCGTCCAAGAAGGCTTTTTAAAGGATAATAACGGGTTGATAGCAGGAGATAATAAAATAGTCAGACAGGACAATTAATTTATTATTGACTTATGACAGGGAGCGCACTGCCACACTGACAAGTGTCACTTACAAAAGACAGGGAGTATCAGAAGACTGTGATCTTCGGTCACTGTTATTATAACACTTCTATGACCCATGAATAGTGTTAGAGGAAGGACACGGAATATATTCAAGCTCAGACACGGTGTTATGGAGGGAAGCGAACAATATTCCAGCTAGGACATATTGCACTGTGGGGTGACAGAAGAAAGTATGCCAGATAGGACAATGACAAGTGATTTACAACCCATCAGTGCCACTGTTTTCGAGTAAGAGACGAATAAAACCGGAAACATAAACCGGATGAGGAAGAGGTAGACAGAGAGACAGAGACAGACAATTGGGGACAGAGGGAGAATGTGCGTGAGAGAGAGAGGGGGGATGATGTATGTGTGTGTGGGAGAGAAAGAAAGAAAGAGAGAGAGAGAGAGAGAGAGAGAGAGAGAGAGAGAGAGAGAGAGAGAGAGAGTTAGGAAAGAACGGGACATTACTGAGCTAATCTATCAGAAATATGCAGATAGAACGTATATCGAGACGTGATGCTCTAGCATCCAGACATTTCCAACGTTACTCACACACTGCGTTAGATTGGTTCCCTTTGGCAAATGGTTGCGCTCAGTTTAACATGACGGGCTCTGAAAACATCGTTTCTCACAGCAGGAAGAACACGAAAACAATAACACTGAGATCAGGGGACAGTAGGTGAGAGGTCACATCAGAAACAATGGTAAAGGTTTCAAATGATTAAAGAGATAGATGAGATGATACATAATATAGAAGCGATATTAGATAAGGTGAGATGTACTTGAAGTGCAGACAGTGTGCAGCAAAGACAGTCATCAATATCGGTGCTGTTTCCCGTGCTAAGCCGAGGTTTAGGGGGAGACAACCCTGTTCATTCTAACGCTGTGTGGCTACCGCATCATCTGATGGTACAGCACGTCAGAGCAACGCTGCTCTATTTATAGCAGCGGTGTCTGTAGATGTTATTTATATCGCAGCCTCCTCTTTGTGTGTGTATTTTCAGTCTTCCGTTGGTTTATTTTTTGCAGTGTTGACTGGCCTTCCTTCACGAGTGTCCTCTATTTCCAGGCTGATAAATGTGTACACTCCTCAATGCTGCGTCCGTGTGATGTATAGCAATTGTAAAATGGAGATGAGCGGGCTTGAATAGAGAGAGGAGGTGAAAGAGAGTCATTATCGATGCCCTGCCTCTTAATCTGCAGTGGCTGTCTGGTATATTTTCTAACTGAATATTTCGCGTGTTCATCTGTGTCTCTATTCTTTTATTTGGTGTTTCTCTTAAAGGAAGCCGTCTGTAACAGCTTGCTGAGCCTTTATTTTATATACATATAACCATTAAACTAGTCAATGTTTCCAATACAACAGAGAAAATCAAACATAGTTGTTCCTGTTTGAGTAGAGCAGCATCATAGATATATTTTCATTAGCGTGTCATCATCATCATCATGTATCATGCTGATAAGCGTGGGCGGTCACGGTTGGCCATTTCACATGATCAGAGTAAGGATAGAGATCAGGTTGCTGTGGAACTACAAACCGAACTCAATCGCATAAGATAAGTACTTGGTGTGATGAAGCTGGGGCAATGATCAACCCAGCAAAGGCAACAGTGACTTGGTTCTCGCTGAATAATCATATTGTCAACACTCCAACACCAACTGTAAATCTGTGAAAGTCGAACGATCGAATGTCTTGGGTCAGGACTTTGTTCTTGTTTTGTCTGTGCCTTGTGGCCAAACTGGCCACGTATTTATTACCTTGCCGTCCGTTCAGGAATTATGTGGGCAGTTTTTTGTCAGATCTTAGAAGGGATTTGGTGCACTTAAGACTGGCAACAATGGGCATAGAACAAATAATGTTGTTCATACTCTGTCCTCTAATTAGCTCAACAATTGAGCATAGACTGGGACTGCATATAGGTCCCAGAATCAGCGGGTGTGATCCTTGTATGCTCAAGGGATAGTGTGCGTCCTGGCATTGCGAACAATTACGGTCAAGCACAAGGTGCAGCAAGCTGTGTCATGTCTCTGAGTGGTCGTGGACAAGTTACACCTATGGTATGAAACCCTGGACAAAGAGTCACAGACTAATAAGACGAACATTATGGATGGCTCAGGCAGAGGACACAATCAGAGAAGTGTGTATGCTCGACAACTTTGAGAGGGGAGAGGAACTGGTCACAAGGCCAGAGGAAATGTCAGGCCTGTGCAGGGTCATAATCACACTGGATCGAGAGTGTAGGAACTGGTCAGCAGGCAGCGCTGAATGGTAGGTTCAATAATCAATATATCGACAACTCGCGCCAGGTAATGCAATCATGTGCATAGATGACTCTATGCTAAGAGGCAAACGAAGTACCTGCAGGTTCATAGCGAAGGACTGTGTGTAGTGGAGGAGAGCCTGGCATATGATACCACAACATCTAGTCTGAGAAAGGAGTTGGAATCAGACACCGCGGCTTTCTGTTGGCAGCACGCCCATGTGATTGTACAGGACTCACTGAGCATGCTGAGCAGAGTGATGACATGCATTCTTCGTGCAGAGTGGCAAGCTTGAATTTAAAAAACAAAAATGAAAAAATGGGGAGCATCTGTTGGATGTTTGCCGCAGGGCATGCTGGTGTGTTGGGCTACGAGCAGACGGGCACAATGGCTGAAGCTACACCTCTACGTGGGGTGTTGGTGCACGGTAAGGCAGATTTTGTTATGGCCCTTTGGAATCATGTGTATAGTGTGTTTGTGGGGGGGGGGGGGGGGGGGGGAAAGAGAGAACAGATTCACCATCATTGCCTTGATAGAATGACGCGGCAGGCAGTGACCAGAGGATCTGGCCGACACTCACTTCACCTAGTAAAGACGAGACGTGTATATAATCAGATTCCAACTGGTATCAATAGTGCTGGGTCTCTTCGCTGGTTGTTGAAGATGTGGGTGGAGCTCGTATGGAAATGTTCCGAGTGCTGTGTTGTCGGTTCTTGACTTGACTCAACTCCGCCCATTTCCATCAATTTCACCAGTTGTTACACAGTTTTCAAGCTAATTTCTCTTCATTTTGAGCTAAAAGAATGGTGACCGTCTAGGTCTAATTTCTCTCGTCTTCAGTGGGAGATAAAAGGCAGAAGAAGAGTAGATAATTCATAAAACGTATAGTTTGCAGTACATTAGCTTCAATAAGCTTGGTTACGACCTACTGAAGTTCTGGCGCCGTTAAAAGTACCTGCATCATATTGTCTAGACGTATTTGGCTTCAGTTCTACCATATGATCATGATTCTATCTCTACCTGAGAGAGCGGAGAGACGCAGGTGTGACCGATACCTGATAGCAGGCTGACATGACTAATAGGTTATCGCTAACTTTCCCCGAGGCCGCCTGCTGAGTATGAGTGTATCATAGCTGTTGTCTTCTCCCAGTAATCGTGTGGATATCTGACACTAACTCTGAAATTACCTGTACACATCTGTACGGGGTATGTTAGCTATCATCTAACTCTATAAACACTTACGCTGGGACGATATGTGCACATCTGTTCACTGAATGTTAGTTAGTGTGCAGATTTCAAAACGGGTTTTATCTGTACGCCGTATCTTAGTTATGGTGTCATGTTTTGTCACTTGCTTATCATGGTCATCTCTTGTTGCTTAGTATGGATATAACATATGCACACTTCTTTAAATTATGTTAAAGAAAACTGTCCCTTTAAAACTACCGTGGTGACAGCGAAACAAAACACAACAATGTGTTTTGCGTATTACGTTACAGAAAATTCATTGTTTTATTTCATTATACGTTGCCAGCCGGTCTCCCTGGTCTAGGCGTTACACGACTTTCTCCGTAATCCCGTATAATCTCGTAATTTACATGACGTGCGTGAGAATTGGTAGCGTTTCTCTCTGCGTCGGTAACTTACGGAGTATGTGAGCCGGTCGCTCAGAAAGCAATGGCAAACTACTGAGCGTAATCTTGCCATGAAATCAACAATCAGCTGAAATATGCTGATGTTGACAGCGATGTCCTGTAAAGGATATGCGAAAAAAATACGTTGCCATATATGTCTGTGATATGCACTCGATGAGATACAGCGAAACATACCTGGCAATAAATTGTACAATATATTGCCTTGTCTTCATTATTCAAATTCATCACGGGAAAACATTTGTTATGCAATTCGGGAGAGCTTGGTAGCAACGAAGATGTGGTTCCTGCGACGAATGTAGCGAATACTGCGAGTGTCTGCAAGAGGCTCATGCAAGTAGAAATTATATGCACTATTAGAGAAAGATGAACGGCACTTTTTGGTCATATGCTGAAAACAGAGGTACTGTAAAACATCGTGACCAGTGAAAGAAGAGGCAAAGGCAGATCAAGAGGAATGATGCTGGATGGACTAAAACTGTGACATGGGGGAATATCATCACCTGAGTTTATTCGGAACAACACGCACAGACATGTGTGGGGAGATATTAACGCCTACATTAGTTGGCACGACACATGATGATTGAGAATGAAGCCATCATTGTAGCTGTTATTTATTCTTTTTTTTGTGTGCTCCAAAATCTTTCAAAGCTTCAATTTCCTCCTAGGTAATGTTGTCTGATCCAGATATGTCCTCAATTTTTGCAGCAAGTATTGTCTTCAATATTTACATCCGAAATATTATCATCATATCGTGCCCCGTGTATTATGTTGACCTGTTAATGATATAAGTTTGTCCTGTGACTTGTGCATCATCCCTCCAAAGTAAACGTCAAGTGCTTTTTCACTTGTTCCTACCTCTTAAGATATTTATTTACTGCTACATGGAATGCAGCCTTCCCACTTGATTTGTCCCAATCTCACGATTTATCCACATCTTCAAATATATCTTTCATTCATTCATTCAGTAGCATGTCCTTTGCAGAACCTCGCTACCATAACAACATTCCCTTGTAATGTATCGTTACAGAAAGCAATACAGCGATCCAGAATGCTTTCGGCTTTGTTTACTTTATGTCATTCTTCGTCTTTGGAAAGAGCTCCCGTAAATTTGAATGTCCTGCATGTTTATTATATCTTTCTCGGCGACTAATGGATGCTGCAGCTACGAGATGGGTGTCGTCGACCCTGAGCAGAGCTTGCTTAGTGGCCCCTCACAGTATGTTTATGACTAATAGACGTTGCAGCTAAAGTGAATTATCTACCAGATGTTGTAGTCCGCCCCAGGCCTAGCTTGCTTAGTGGCCCCTCACAGTATGTTTATGACTAATAGACGTTGCAGCTAAAGTGAATTATCTACCAGATGTTGTAGTCCGCCCCAGGCCTAGCTTGCTTAGTGGCCCCTCACAGTATGTTTATGACTAATAGATGTTGCAGCTAAAGTGAATTATCTACCAGATGTTGTAGTCCGCCCCAGGCCTAGCTTGCTTAGTGGCCCCTCACAGTATGTTTATGACTAATAGATGTTGCAGCTAAAGTGAATTATCTACCAGATGTTGTAGTCCGCCCCAGGCCTAGCTTGCTTAGTGGCCCCTCACAGTATGTTTATGACTAATAGATGTTGCAGCTAAAGTGAATTATCTACCAGATGTTGTAGTCCGCCCCAGGCCTAGCTTGCTTAGTGGCCCCTCACAGTATGTTTATGACTAATAGACGTTGCAGCTAAAGTGAATTATCTACCAGATGTTGTAGTCCGCCCCAGGCCTAGCTTGCTTAGTGGCCCCTCACAGTATGTTTATGACTAATAGATGTTGCAGCTACAGTGAATTATCTACCAGATGTTTTAGTTGGCCCAGGGCCAAGCTTGCTTATTGGCCCCTCACAATACTTTTGGTTTGTTACAAGGTTACTAATCATTGTTTGACTACAGGTCCATGGTAATACATATCACCACAGTAAGACCACACAACCGTAAGCTGTAAGTTTGTTGCATCTAGCTCCTAAGCAGTTCTTGTCATATACTTCAAGTTATTTCATGAGTTTAACTGTCTCATTATTTTACATCCCCAGTCTGGCACAGATCTGCAGTGGTTTTCCCTGTAATATTTCAAGTTGGTTGATTGTTACTTCTGTTTGGTATTCGTCACATTCATCTGGATTTCCCTCTGCGCTGCGATAGGTAAGTGATAGTTCTGTATGTTTATTGTTATTGTTGTACCAGATTAATGTAAGGTATATATATGTTTGCTTTCTGTTCTGTTTACTTCTGTTCTGCGTTTCATTTCTGTCTACAGTTCACCCACTGAAGTCTATTATTCATGACAGTTTATTATGTTACACATGACTGGAAGCTGAAGTTTTAACCTGTTCAGATACACCTTGTTTCTTGTGTACGACATATTACTTTGTTGTGATAACTGCGCGTAGTATATTTCTAGGATGTACCAACAATGGTTGTCATGTGGCAGAAATGAGTTAATTAGTTTGTACACACATAAACTAATAATAGAAATATAAAAATAGAAGTTAAGCACCAAAAGTAACTATAAAACGCACCACGATAGAAACATGTCATAGATTTGCGTCGTTTGACAACGGAGACGACGTAACAGCACTTCAGCACGGAACACCGTCACCAGCGCCAACAATATTCTACACTCTCCAGTTAACACCAGACATGGACACGATATCACAAGCCTTTCAACATGACACTAAGTAAGCACATCAAAACGGCGCACGGACATTAAGGTTATCTGCGCCGGTTTCAAAGCCAATGAAGAGTAAGCGGTAGAACTTCGATATCAACCACCAGGGGCATCCATCAAAGGACCACGCCATACACAATAGACACCCACACTCATATGGGACGGCTGCAATTGGGACGGATGGAAGTATTGTAGTGTGTTTGCAGCGGGAGTATGGGCATTGGGTAGTTCAGTGGATAACGTTCCTTTTGTTAGATTCTGATGCTCGGTGACCGAGTGGATGTCAGATCAACAGGTCTGTATGACTGAGTAGCGGCTGGCCTGTGGCATTCTTGTATCCGTGGTCAATGCAGCCCAGCAAATAAAGTTCGTGTTTGGTCCCTTGTAAGCCAGAGTCTTGTTACGTATATTGAATGGAGTCGTCTGGCCAAGAGTTGCTGTCAAAAGGCGTGAGGAACCCCTTTTGGGTTTCGTAAAGTTGACTGTCGTGCACTAATCCAGTCATCATCCACCTAGACACAGATAAAGCGCACAGCACTGCTTGTGAATATTCAGAATGGGGTAACATCAGCGGCTTGATCGTCGATTATTGAGCGAGCCAACGAAGAAGAATTGATACTTCCCCTAACAACAAGAAGAGCATCATCGTCGTTCACGCTCCCCGAGTCTATCTATATATATATATATATATATATATATATATATATATATATATATATATATATATATATATACTAGCTGACCCCGCCCGGCTTCGCCCAGGCCCTGGAGGGGATCTATCTATCTATCAGTCTGTCTGTCTGCTTGTTTGTCTGTCTGTCTGGCTGACCCGGCCCGGCTTCACCCAGTCCCTGGTGGGGAGCATCTCATTTAATTAATATAAGTAGTCATATAAGCTCTCCCGTTCCCGACTATCTGTCTGTCTGTCTGTCTGACCCGGCTTCACCCAGTCCCTGGTGGGGAGCATCTCATTTTATTCATATACGTAGTCATATAAGCTCTCCCGTTCCCGACTATCTGTTTGTCTGTCTATCTGTCTGTCTGTCTGTCCCGGCCCGGCTTCACCCAGTCCCTGGTGGGGAGCATGTCATTTAATTCATTCATATAAGTAGTCAAATAAGCTTCCGTTCCCGACTATCTGTCTATCTATCTGCCCCGGCGTGGTTTCGCCCAGCTCCTGGCGCACAGTAACTTAAAAGAATGTCCTTCCACACACCATTCATTATTTTTAATGAAAACTGTTTTTAATCACCGACATGACAGTTGATAAGTTTTGTAAGCAGGAAAAGATGGGTTAAAATGTTATGCATAATGCATTATTTTTATGCAAACTTTAAAAATACCTTAAAGATTATATCATTATTTAATATAACTCATATGCCTAAAAATAACTATAGACAAAGAGTTTAACAATAGTGCAGGTAAGTCCAACAATATGACTATAAATTATATAGAAATGTTATTAAAAGTTATGCCCCTTGAAATAACTTTTCTAGAGTGAAGTCCCCCTGCTATATAGACACTATATAATGAAAATGGAAAAGTAAATGTTATTAAATAAGTAGAAGATTTTACATTAAGAAATTATTATAGTCGGTTGCACAGGAATGAAAGGAAGACGTGTAGAAAATTTCATCTCAATCGGATGTACCGTTATCGAACGTATCCAATACATAAATCCGCACAAACAAACATACACTCTGTTATATATATATATATATATATATATATATATATATATATATATATATATATATATATATATATATATATATATATATATATAAGAGAATGTTTGTGCGTGTCTTTGTTTGTGTCTTTGTATGTCCCTTATACCAGTGGTTCTCAACCGGTGGGGAATTCCCCCCCCCTGGAGGGGGGGGGGGGGTATTTTATGGTGTCCAGGGGGGGGGGGGAATGAAGACCATTTCAAGATCGCGTTAATGCAAGAACCGATTACTTGATATTGTTTTTCCCTTCATACTTTACAGTTAAGTACGTCTCATCCTTCTAAAATTCATCTTATAAAGTCAGTAGACCCACAAATCATGTTTTATGTGGATGTCTAGACTTATTTTAGTATGTGCTACTAAATTTACCTTACATTTTTACGTATACTGTATAGGGGTGGGGCCTGTCTGTCAAGTGTGGCCCATTAGCGCAAGCATAAGTCGACAGACAGACAGACAGACAGACAGACAGACAGACAGACAGACAGACAGACAGACAGACAGACAGACAGACAGATAGATAGATAGATTGATCTCTGTTAGGTGCTGGGCGAAGCCGGGCCGGGTCAGCTAGTGTGTGTGTGTGTATATATATATATATATATATATATATATATATATATATATATATTATAGCAGCGGAAGCGAAGCGAGGAAAGCACACCCCGCCCCATGACAGTGGTCATCAAGGTGTGTATGGAATTATAGCTTTACAACTTATAGTATTGGCATTTTAAGCCCTTCTGTAGTATTTTAACCCACATAGTTTTTAAACCTGTACAGTTTGTTTGTCTAAGACGTAATCTTGAGCTACAGCCTACGATGGGTGACGTTGTAGTATTCTGTTGTGATAATTTGACCGTGTCCAGCGTGTGCCGCGTGGTCTAGTAGTTACACACCCGCTTCACACGCCAGTGATCCGGGGTTTGTTTCCGGGTCCGGTCAAGGATATGCACTACTGACGAGCTCAAACGAGAGCGAAACTCGAGTCTAGTGCTTCCACATTGGCGTGGATAGGCCTTAGGTTCATACCAGAATACGATCAGCGTTGCCAGTAGTGGATTGTGCTCAATATTTAAGACGTATTAATTGATTATTATATTTTATTTATGTATTTTTCTACCATCCCTAAACTAAAAAAAAAAAATGGAACGATACAAGACATTGTGAAATAATCAAGAAAATACAGAACAGCACATACAAATAACGCAACTGATAAAGACTATATATCCTAACTACTATTTGCACACGCCGGTCTCTATGGCCGAGGGGTTACAACACTTTCTCCGTAATCCCGTTTATCACGCTGGGAGCGGTTCGTCCCCCGCTGGTGACTTGCGGGATACTGAGCCGGCCGCTCAGAAAGCAATGGCAAACTACTGAGCGTAATCTTGCCAAGGAATCAACAGACAGCTGAAAGATGCTGCTGTTGACAGCGATGTCCTGTAAAGGATATGCAAAAACAATATTTGCACACACATGTAAGATACTGAATCAGGACCCAACAAGCATGGGGTCGCTATATGTCTGTCTGGTCCACGAAACTCCATGATCTCACTTCACTACTGACAGAACTCATTGCGACATCGTTCTGTGATTCGCGTGTTTTCCGCGACCCCCTTACCCCCCCCCCCCCCCCTATACATGGTGGCTTTGTCGTGGATTCTACATCCTCGGTCACGTGGACAAGAGCCTAATTCTTAATTGGGTCATGGCATTGAAAATGATGTAAACATCAAGAAACAAGCTCGTTGTGGGCGCAATTATAATTTTAAAATTGTAATTTAAAATTTAGAAACAACACAACACGACATACTACTGTGGTGTACAACAATGAAAGGTAATGAATAACTCACCAAAAAACGAGAAGCAGATTGTGAGCTTTACTAGAACACGAATACAAGAAACAAAATGGACGTTGCGGGCAAAGCCTTCGTCAGCACAGAACAAACAAACACAAACAGAACACACAACCACACGAAAAACACTACATAAAAAATGAAAGATATCACAACAAAAGAACACTCACATGAATAAGGCAAACCAGACAAGTAAAGCGTGAGATTCAAAGCAGAATAGAAGAAAAACTTTCACAATTATCTCTGACATAAACATTTCAATCTTCGTATTGACAATGTGAGGCGTAATATGTCTCCGAGGAGAAGAGGAACAGTAACAGCCAGTTCTTATGGCCACACTTCAGAGATTCGGTGTATCGACTCAGGGTTAGGGTTGGTAGACGTCTGGCAAAAAGAAGACATGTCCTTCTTTTTAGCCTACTATTCTCCGTCCGGCAGGCAAAGCTAAAAACCTTTAAAATGTCCGGCTTTTCTTATATTTTATGTTATACTTTTTTATGTATTGTTGTTAAAAATTACAATGCATCTACACTGTACCGTATGTTTACATCGTTAAAATGTATAAAGTCTATGTATTTCTGCAAACTAGTCGATTATAGTAATTATAACTGCTATCTGTACCTGGTTTATTATTCTTTCTGATATTTACTTTTACTTTTTTGTTAAAACACATTGCTTAATAATATGTATTTAATTTTCCTATTTATACCACATGTTAAACACCAATTATTTGTATAATTTGAATCTAACTGTTGCTCTATTCGGCAATACTAACAGACTAGCTCTATGCTGTAGTCTCTATGGTCAAAATGTTAATGTTATTTCCGGTAGCAAAGATGCAATTTAAAAAGATTATAAGGTAATAATTGTCTGCTGTTTAAATAATGTTATTTTAGCATTTTGAAAAAGGCCTCCATTGAATTTATATTTATTTTTTTTAACATGATTGTTTCTAGGTCGATTCACTAAGAGTAAGATACACTTATTGACACGAATTGTAATACAATTGTACTGATTGTGGGTTTTCTGGAATGATTCAAATTAAACATTCAATATGTCCTCCTGTGTCCTTTTTTTTGGGTCTTATTATGCCCTCCTTTTGGTCCCCACATATCTGGCAATCCTACTCAGGGTGAAATACCGCTAGAGAGACCAGATAGGACTTGTTTTCTAAATACCTGCGAAAAAGAATGAGTGAATGAGCGGCATTACAGAAATAAGGAAATATGCAGGATTACAGTGAACACCCGATTAGAATGAACGAACGAACGAACGAACAAACTTTATTTTCAAAGGGTTAAGAATTGGGCGCGCAGGCCCGTCTAGAGACAATTAGAGACATATACAGATACATAAACTCCTGGGGTCTTCTCATCGCAGTGTGTACCTGGATATACTTTCAACTCCCACTCTGTACTATATGGTACCAATACGCTTCATTCAACTGAGTTCACAATATTGACAAATGAAATTAATTTCACAAAACATCGGATTATGAGCCGTGCCATTGTAGTCAGCGGAGGAGTCACGGACCGGGCTTATAAAGTGAAAGGAGGTCAGCATGGCCAAATGGATAAGAGAAGTCCCTCTTAAACATTCAATGTGTTGATGCCGGGGTAGTGGGGTCAACCCCTACATCTATCAGTTGGACAAAATGTCTCATCCTTGACTTTGGGACGTAAATTACAAGTAC
The DNA here is from genome assembly GCA_963921405.1 of Cepaea hortensis. NCBI lineage: Eukaryota > Metazoa > Mollusca > Gastropoda > Stylommatophora > Helicidae > Cepaea > Cepaea hortensis. Next base: position 57,060,107 of record OY992876.1, read on the forward strand.
CTTGGATTATGGAGAGGGTGCCCCTGAATGAAAGGGACTCTGGTAGTAGGGAAAGCTAATCCACACGCGGGAATCAGTCCAGTGCACCAGAAGTAGTAGCAGGTGTGTAGACTACGCTTGAGGTCAACGTGAGCAGACGCTGGAAGAGATTCAGAGCCGGAGATGCCAGCGCTGATGCCTGAATGTTTTGATGTACAGCGAAGCTAATCTGACAGATAACTAACTCATTGAGTGACAAAACATCCATGTAAAGTTTTAAGGAACGTGACTATGTAACATATGACAAATAGTTACATCATGGCAACAATGAACATAGAAATAGTCAGTCCCGTTTACCACTTGTCTGCACACGGTCACCTTGTTCTAATATGTCTGTACCGCTGGAAATGGAATGTTTGCTTTTATTGATGGACTTGAGTGTCATGCAACTTACATATTTAGAACGGAACGACAATGAGCAAATCGAGAACTGAACATATACCAGTATGGATGGGAAAAGGGTTAACAAATCTTCACGAAACAATGTGCAGTCGACATGCCATACAATCCAAGCCGCACCCATCTCTCAACAGCTGTTAAATAGCTGCCATAATGTTAACAAAGCAAAGGTGTTTCGCATATTGTATTTGATTAACAATACATGATTACTCAAATATATGCGTCTTTAGTCAGCAGGTTTTTAAAACTAGCGCTGTGCTGGCAGAAAGACTTTCTAGTGAATCTACGATTACTGTGAGGATAATAAATGCTGGACGTTCGAACAGTATTAGTGGCTTTGTCGGTTTCGGCCACAATAGAATTCATCAAATGACGTATGTGATATATAACACTGTACTTGTCCACATGGCGAGATACAGCAAAATATGCCAGGCTGCACATTGTGCAATCTATTGTGCATGCCATCTCTGTTTAAAGATATAACCATAACAATCAGTCACAACAAAGGTCTTGCATAACTTCAGCATGACTGAATAACACAAAAACAAAAGTAATTGTTATTACGAAGAAAGAAAGGTCTTCCCAAATGTAACATAATAGTGATTAAAACCAGTCTGCATGAAGTCGGTGTATTTAAATTTGTGGGTACTTTAATAAATGCAGAATCTAGATGTATTCAATAAGTTACATGCAGAATAGCCCAAGTCAAAGCAGCATTATAGAAGATTAAGAACAGTCGTTGCAATATATTTTTCAATGTAAATGAGAAAATAGGTCTTAGGAAATATATCGAACCAATCATGATGCAATGAAGTGAATCATGGACAATTAATAGGCTAGTTAGGAATTGGGTGAAAGCTGCAGAGATATGGATTTCACAACAGAATGTTGGTAACAACATGGGCGGATATAAAGCGTAATAATGTTATCTTGAAAGAAGACGAAAACTTACAAAGAGACATGGTTACTCAATGAGATGAAGACAGCCTGCCTTCTTTGGCGACGTCATTGGAAGTGTTAAGCTGGAAAACATTGTGTCAGCGGGAAAGCTGGAGAGAAGGAGAGATAGGGGAAGCCCGAGAGAGAAGATGCTGGACAGTTTGACATTACAACATGCGGGAACATGGGTGTCAGAAATGATTGACAGTACATAAGACAAAAGCCAGTGGACAGATAGGATAACTAACGCCGCGCAACTTGGGATATAAGAAGATTTTTCAGTACATGAGACAGAAGCCCGTGGATGGACAGGATAGCCAACGCTATGCAGCTTGGGATGTAAGATGCAGAAAAAGAAGTAGCAACTTGCGATTACGTGACACCAATTCAGAGTCTACAAAACTTGGTGGTGTGATCTAATCCACTTCGATTAGCAGCAATTCCCTAGCAACTAGTGGTGTAGTTTAGTTAACACTGACCTGATAGAGTCACGACAAGTAAATGGATTTCAGTAGACTGTAAGTTGGTTAATAGAATAGAATGTTTTGCGTATCCTTTTACAGGACTTAGCTGTCAACAGCAGCATCTTTCAGCTGTCTGTTGATCTCTTGGCAAGATTACGCTCAGTAGTTTGCCATTGCTTTCTGAGCGGCCGGCTCAGTATCCGCAAGTCACGAGCGGGGGTCGAACCACCTCAGTTCTCGCTCCGCTGCGAGACTCTGCGTGATAAACGGGATTACAGAGAGAAAGTGTTGTAACCCCACAGCCAGAGAGACCGGCCAAGTTGGTTAATATTCATAGTAAAATACTTGTGTTGTTTAGCTCTAGGATTTACGAAGGTCCCATAGGGCTGTCTTAGATCCCCTCAAATAACAGGTCACGACAGAGACGCAAACATTTAAGAAATTAGCTGTCTCTTAGATAACTTCCGCTAAGGAATATCTTGGCATAAAGATAACACGAGAGATGTCTAAAACCATTCCGAAAAAAATAGACCGATAGTTTAATAATGTATCTTTATAGTAATGGTGACGTCAACACCTCTCTTGATATTGGGACGGTAATTACCCCTGGCTTCTGTGGTCATCACATGATCAAGTTTCCGGTCCTCCCTTAACTCGTTTTATCTATGATCGACCTAGCATTCAACCATTCAGACGCCACAGTGGATTTCAGCTTATCTAGACACACATTCGATAGGTAAGGCTAGATGGTTATCACGTCCTAAATTACATACACCTTGCCGTCTTGACAGACGATAGTTTGGTACATTGTGCTATTAAAAAAAAAAAGAAGAAAAAAAGCTCAGTGTGTGACCTATCTTTTTCTCCTTTGTCTTTATTCCATTTCTGGTATTTGCCATCCATGCAACACGTTCGACAGCGACTTGCTCCCAATGTGCATTATCAATACCTGTATCAATTATGTCGCGCTTTGTATCGTTGTAGAGGCCGACCCTGAGATCTCTTACCCATCTGTAATTCACCAAAACAGATGTCCTTTGGTATTCTACCATCATCCATCCTCCTAAAATGCCGTATCCATCTAAGTCCACGAAGACTGAGGATGGAACAAACCATCCATCCATCCATCATGTGCCATGCCGATAAGCGTGAGCGGTCACAACGACGTACCCAACGTCGGATAGTGCTAACATCAACTGTTGAATCTCCATAAACAACACTCAAACGGTCATGGTTGCCAATCGGGGTCTCGCCTTGAGGCTTAAACCGATCTTTTTTTTTGGTGGCTATTTTTAAACCGTTACTATTGCGCAACCGTTGACTGTAACGGGTTGGATGTGATACACATTGTAGAAAATTGTTTGAGGAACACCACTAAATTAATAAATTGCACACTGAAAAAAGTAATTACAGAGATAAAATATAGGAGACATTACTTATTGACTGACCCTCATATGTCTCGACGTGAGTAAACTGCTTCCTGACTTCGCTTATACCACATTATCATCAACTCCGGTGATCAAGATGTTTGCCCGCAGTATCCAACTAGATAAGAATTCAACCAAATTCAGCGCATATGTATCTGCTTGATCAGTTCATCATGGATGGCCATGATAGATAAAGGGGCTGATATTGTGTACAACTAGAAGACTTTGAATGTTAGTGAGATGGAAGTCAAAGCCACAGTTGTTGTAGAACTCTGGCGCCAACATGATGACGGTGCGTTTACATAGACATTTTAAAGGCCGTGTTTTATTGACGATCTGACCACATTACTGGCCTGAGGCCTTTTCATAGAAATTCACAAGGCTGGTCAACTAGTTGGAAATGATTATAGTCCTGTTGTCTTGCAAACGTTAGCGTTTTCTTAAGGTATAAACACAACTGTTAATTATGTTTCATTAGAGGGGTGTGGTAATACATGTGCAATTCATGGCATGATGTAATCACAGAGTGAGGTTGAGATGTTCAAGTCTGTGTTCATAATTTGTGTAATCACATGCGATCACCAACAATGAATGCTTTAATCTCGACAACGACAGGGGATACGACTTGTTACTTCGCTATCAGTCTTTTTCCAGGACTGTTAAAGATGAAACAGATAAACTTGGAGAAACGAAAAATTATAAATTATTACAGCAAATAGAATGATGGCAAGTCCCTTATTTTTTACAGATGTCTATGCTTTTTGTAGATACAACAGTCTGAAGTGTGGCCACAGTGTGGCCACCGATCTGTTGACTGTAACCATATATCATCTGGATCTGACCCAAGTCCTCTATAATCATTTTGTTCTATTCCCTCTTTTTCTCACCGAAGCTTATATTTGATGTCTCACTTTCGATCTTCCTGCAGCCAATCCATGGGAAACATACTCTTGGGCTGAATTATCTGCAAGAAATTAGAGACGTGAATGTCCAAAAATGTTCTGAATTTATATGCGGCCTGATGTCGTTATTGCCAAATTATTGCCTGACTCCAGCAGAAAATTGGCTTGCTAAGAAGAGAGCTTCTCGGAGTTAAAATTAACAAGCTCTTCGTGCAATTATCAGCTGCATGGGATTGGGGCTGCTTCTGTCAGCCAATTGTAACCGGTAGACATGTTAAGTAAGGCAGTTTACTAGGGTTATATCGAGCGAAGTAGCTCTCTGAGACTGACAGCGCGTCTGTATGCCAAGTAAGTCTGATTTCAGTTTGGCCATACCATAAGACAATAAATAACCAACATTGTGTGGACAACTGTGTGCAACCTGGAACTGAGCACGGGAACGAGGAACTGAGAACGTAATTGAGACAACATATAATGTCATTCGGCCTGCAGTTCTGGAAGTAACCACGTATACAAGTTTCAAAATTCGGAATCGATACGACACGTTGTTTCTTTCCGAAAGTCAACACAATGAACAGCGCCATTCATTCATTCATTCAGTAGCATGTCCTTTTCAGAACCTCGCTCTCATAACAACCTTCTGGGAAACGTCTCGGTCATAAGCAAGATGTCCCGCATCCGATACACCCATCTGGAGATCATCTGCCACATCCTGCACCCATCTTCTCTTTGGCCTTCCTCTTCCTTTCTTCCCGGGCATATCATCATCATCATCATCATCATCATCATCATCATCATCATCATCATCATCATCATCATCATCATCATCATCCAGTGCCTTGCTGGCTGGCGTGGGTGATCATGCTTCTCCTCAAATTATGATCTCCGACGTCATGGATCAACTCTTGTGTTGACTCCCTTCCGTGCCATGACAAAAGACTGTCAATAAGCTTTTCACGATGTCTTCCTTTATCTCTCTTTCCGCAAATATTTCCGGTTGTCACAACATGTTCCAGTTTGTGTCTTCTCATAACGTGGCTAACAAAAACGTTGGCAGCCTTTTTCTGATGTTTGTGATAAGTTATCTTTGCCACTCAGCTTCTCTTAAAACATCCTGATTGGTCTTTTTGGTTGTCCAATTAATTTTCAGCATTATTCTATAAAACCACATCTTCAAGGCTTCTATGCATTTTTTTTTACCTTTGTACTAACTGTCCAGGACTCGCAGCCGTATGTTAAAACTGGTTCTATGTAGCATTCAAGAACTCTTTTTCTGACTTTCAAGGACAGTGACTTATTGCACAAATCGTTCTTCATTTGATAGAATACAGTTTTTTTTTTTTGGTCCTATTCTGCTCTTTATCTCAGTGATGCATCTTCCATGTGATGGTATCCATGTGCCTAGATATTTGAATTTCTACACTTGTTCCAAAATAACGTACTGTACTTTCACTGCACATTTAGGGCATATACCCCTCCATTATTGTTCTCTCCAAACTTTCATGACGTTTCAAGTGAACAAAATATTTACATTTTCTTTGTTTTATGGTCTTTAGTAGCCAACCTTTTACAGTATTCAGATTTTGTCGTATGAATGCATTTATTCTTGTCGGTATAAAAGATATTCTTTCAACACTTCTATAACATTTATATTAAAAGGCATTTATGCGTTGTTCAGCTTGTTTAGTAAGTGTCCAGGTCTCACATGCGTATGTTGCAATGGAGAAGTGCATGCTCTTAAAAACTAATTTTTGTAGGTGTATTTATCTCACGCCACAATTTATTTAGTTATTTTAGTATATGAAGAGCAATATATATGCGTCTTTTAATTTCTTTCATTGTGTCACCATTGTTGGTAATTAATAATCCAAGATATTCGTAATTGTCCACCGCCTCCAATTTTTCCTCATTAACATATATATATATTTTTTCCATATTAGTTTTATTTGTATGCATTTTCTTTGTTTTCGCTATGTTCAGATATAAGTTGTGATTTTCACAATGCGTTTGGGTTGAGGTTACCGGTTTTTCTATACCATTCTGTGGTGTTCATAATGTTTTTTGTCCATCAAGAATGATGATGACCATTCATTTCATCCAGTGTGGTTGAAAGTATGGAGCCGTGAGTTCTAAGATGGCTGATAAGGCCTATTGTGGCTCGATATGTTCTTTGACAATGTGGGCAAAGAATGCTTGACGTTCCAGGAGGAGGATCTCCTGCAGTGGTTTTTCTGTCCAGCCTTTTCTTCACAGCTCTTGCAGTGCTGGTTGCTTCACAAATGACTGCACCCTTATGTAATGATGTACACCACGAATTACGGCCTTTAGCAGCAGTCTTCCGGGTGTCAGGATGAATTCCAAAAGCTTTCAGTTAGATTTTCAGAGTGTCTTTAAAGCGGTAATGTTGATAATAATACTGTATCATCAGCATTTCGAATCTCTGGTATTTCATAACCACCGATATTTAGGGCATCATATTGCACCATGGTTATATCATCTCTGACATTTCTCATTATATTTTCGGCCTACAGTTTAACAAATAGGGGGACAGCACACAGCCCTGAAGGACTCCTCTTGATGTCAAACCAATCTGATGTCTCTCCATCTTTTCTAACCGCTGCTTGATGGTCTATGAGTCGTACTACATGTGATGGATAGCCCTTCGTCCTTATAATTTTCCAAAGTCACTGATGTTGCACACAATCAAATGCCTATGCATAATCAACAATAAATGCGAACAGATTTACATTAAATTCTCTACACTTCTCTATTATTAAACACACATTGAACAGAGCCGACGGTGGCATGTTTTAATCCCAGTGGAGATGGGGGTCTATTTTAAATTTGACTAGGGCTTCATGGTGGCCCATCATGACACAGGTACCAGTTTATTTTCTGAGAAGTAAATACGAGCGGCATGTTATTGACCACCAGACCCATGGGTTGCCGAATGGTATGTATGGGGCCACACTATTTACCCATTGCAATTCCGGACGTATGCTGAGTTGAGTTGTGTTGTGCTAAGAACCGACATCACTACACTCACGACATTCCCATATGCGCCCCGTCCCCTCGTTCAACAGCTAGCGAAGAGTCACACTACTAATCTTTCCCACCGCTATCTGATTTAAAGTTATCCTGGTCTTCCCTCTGAGATTTGAAATTCTACCAGAACCTCTGCCAATCCCCCGCAACCTCATCCTTTCCACATACGGGTTCTCAGTCTGTTCTTCCACCTTCTCCACCAGGTCCCACAGGCGCATGACCACTTCTCCCTTGTCCATAGGCACTCTACCACCAAGAATGCATTTCCTACCAGCCTATCAGCCCGTTTTTCTCCCGCACCCCCGCATGGCCAGGGCAAACAGTCCATATAGTTCTTACAATCTGTGACCTCTGAAGCCAAGTGACCATTCCACACGAAACATTCCTTTCTCAACTTTACGAAGCATACTCCTTGAGTCCGTGATGAAGACAATGCGTGTTGCAGTGGTCTCCTCTAACCAGTGGAATGACGCTGTGACTGCTTCCACCTCCTTTCTCATCCTGAAGGGAGTAGCCTCATATGCCACACTCTCTTTTTCAAGAATCGTCCATTAGCCTTCGTAATGAAACCTCAACCACTCCGTCTGTTTCTCACAACTGACCCATCAATATAGATTACTATGACAACTTGGTGTGTAGTACTCTTGATCAATTGTTGCACCTCAGACTCTGTGAGGCCCGCTGCCCATTCTCTGCACTCACGACCCAGTGTTAATATTATATTATACCAGACCGTCCTGTCTGCCGGTACTTCAACCCACTCTTGTTCACGATTGATGATCTCTAGATCACACACCTGTGCCATCCAGGATCTGCCTCGTCTTAGTCTATGACCCTTGACCATATCCATGGATTCATGCAGGGGGTGATCCCTATCTGCAGCAACTCTCAGGTACCATTTGGCCTGAAGGACCCTATGTCTGTCCGCCATTGTTGGTAGCACCAGGATATGCCTCATGCATATAATTGGTCTTTCCTTTGTGCACCCAGAATCACACGCATGGCCTCATTTTGTATGCGCTCTAACCTTTCAAGTTGGCTCTTTGATGCTGAGAGGAGCCCCAAACCATAGGAGCCAATGACAGAAATTATTAACTGCTGAAAGAGCCTGTAAGGCGTCCTCTGCTCTATCGCAGTACCATCCCTCACCACCAAAGTCTCCACATGATCTTTAAAAGACATACACCTGTCGAAGGTGATACCATAGTACTTCAATTTACTCTCTCTACTGAGAGGACATCCATTCAATATAATAAATCGGACATCTGCCATCACAATCTGGTTATCCGGGTTTTTTTATCGCCCCTGCGTCACTGCACGACTCTGTCACCCTGTTTACTACCACCTGTAAATCTGCAGCCAGACTTTCCCTATCTCTGCCCTGTCTGTACACCAGCACGTCATCTGAAAATGTCAAGATTCAACCAACACTTGGTGTCTCAATAGCTGCGACTCTGCTAGTGTAGACATTAAACAGCACTGGAGACAAGGCAGATCCCTGTGACAACCCAGGTGTAATCGTACAGGGATCAGAAGTCCATGAACCCACGCGCAGTGCAACCTTACGCTCATAAAAGACTGCCGCAACATATTTGATAAGGCAAGGGCAGACCTCCATGTCCAACAGAGTGTATATCAACCGATCATACCTAACCCTGTTATACGCATCCTCCAGGTCAAGAGCTACCGCCACTGTCTCTTGTTTATCCTGGAAGCCCTCGTAGACATCCAATGCAAAAGTAGCCGCATTGGCCAAGCTGTCTTTCCCAGGCTGGTAACTTCCGAGCCCTGTGGGAAGCAGATTACGACTTTCCAAATGTCGCTGGAACCTGCGGGCTACTATCTTTTCGAGGACTTTGCCAAAGTTGTTTTGCAGGGTTATGATTCGGTATCCATTAAGTCTGGAGTGATCCTTACCTGACTTTGGGAGTGGGACCAGGTAACTGCGTAGCCAATCCTGGGGTATTTCCGCCGTATTCATGCTTAGGTTGAAACAAAGAGCCGTCTCCTCCAAGTCGCCGTCCTGTATGTTACTCAGATGGGTGCATCTCACCCCGTCCAGGCCTGGCGCTGTGTCTTTAGCCCTTTTCATGACCTTTTTAATATCCTCCACCTTAAGTCACAGTCCTCCTTCCTAGGACCCGTGGCAAGGCTTCTCTGACCATATCTCTAATACATCTATCTTGCTGATCCTTCTGGTTTAAAAATCGTGCAAGAACCTCTAGTATATAGTTATTTGTTATGCCTATCTGTGTGTACTATATGCAGGAAGTATGCTAAAGTCAGGGCATGATACTCCAAGTCGCCACCATCTCCGTTACTATCTTCACAGAGAGAATGGTGCTGCAGGAAGTGACTAGAGGATCTGGCCGACACCCAGGACTCCGAGGAAAAGCCAAAGGGACACAATTAGACTGCTACTTGTACCATTAGTCTTGTGGTTCTTCGCTGGCTGTTGAAGATGAGAAATGAGCACATATGGGAATGTCGCAAGTGCCGTGATGTCTGGTCTAGTCTAAACTCAACTCTACACGGGGAGCCTTGGTGGTGCAGTAATCAGCACGCTAGATTGCCGGCCCGGTGGTCATTTGATTCTAATTGGCTTGCGTCCGAGGTCAACCCAACCAAACATGGGTACCAAGATTTGTTATGAAAGTAAAGGCGGCTGCTGTGATATTGATACATCACTTATTGAGAATCGATAGGGCTCTACAATTATGTGAGTGAATGGCACCTTGCACTCTTGACAGACCAAAGTATGTGAGTTGGAATGTGGCCAATATTCCATCACAATGCCTGGGCAGAGCTTCAGAGAAACATGTGGTGCCCAAACGACATACCAGCACCGTATAGCCACTACCACTAACGACATGGAACAGCGTGTATGCTACTTTTGCTTGACTTGTGTAGACAGTTGAAATACTCACAATTGTGGTAATTATTACCAAAGTTTGCTTCTAAAGATAACTAACGTTGCGACTATATAACTGGTGTTCCTTAAAACCGAAAAAAAAACCACTAAGCATAAAATTGCCTAGAAAATTAACACGTTGTTGGTGGCAATGTCGTTAAAGGACATGCTACAAAAGGCTCCCAGCAAATGTATATACAGTGAAACCTCGTTTAACGAGCATAATTCGTTCCAGAACCTTACTCGTAAAGCGAAACACTCGTTACGCGAAACAGTTTTTCCCATACAAATTAATGTAAAATACGATAATGCGTTCCATGCCGAAAAAATACTCAAAATATATTTTTATAACGTTTATTCAAAGAAAATTATATATACATTGTTAAGGAGCGTGATTCATCTTCCTCTTCTATCGCGGAATGAACGAACCTGGAATGAGAATTCGATTTGTAGAAAACGAAAAATAAAAAATTTAAATAATTAATTTACAATTTATAATACGTACCTAATTCTTTTTTACTAGAAAGCTGTCTAGAGAAATTTGTTTTTGCCGACGCTTCAGAATTTTCGTGGAAATGCGACACAGCATTATCATTAAACAATTTAGTAGCTCTCATAGCCACTGCTTTATTAGAGTGATGGTTCTCAATGTACGATTCAACAGTTTCCCATGCTTTCAGCATTTCTTTTATTGCGCCAGGAGATTGTTGGTTTGCTGTTACCTTCTCCTCCTCCTCGGACAAACTCTCTTCCACAACTTCTTGCTGTGAAACACAATGTAATTCCATAAGCTCTTCGGTGATCAGCTCTTGGCTATGCTCTTCCACAAGCTTATCGATATCTTTGTCATCCACCTCCAGTCCCATGATCTTGGCCAAAGACACAATCTCGTTGACAACAGGCTCCACAGGTACTGTCTCAAACCCCTCAAAGTCACATTCGACAACGCTCTCTGGCCAAAGCTTCTTCCAAGCAGAAGTGAGCGTTCTCTTGGTAACCCCTTCCAACGCCTTTTCGATCATCTTGAGGTAGGCAACGATGTGGAGGTTATATTTCCAAAACTCTCTGAGAGTGAGATTGATCCCTTCAGTCACCTCAAAACAACGTTCGAAGTGCGTTTTAGTGTAGAGCTTCTTAAAGTTAGAAATAACCTGCTGGTCTATAGGCTGGATAACGGAGTAGTGCTTGGGAGGCTGAAACTGGATCTTGATGAATTTAAATTCTTCAAGAAGGTCATCTTGTAGTCCTTGAGGATGGGCAGGAGCGTTGTCCATAACAAGCAAGATTCCGACCCTCGCTGTTGCAGGCGCACAATCCAGGACTTCCCCTCCCCTCGTCACTCGTTATGCGAAACGTCACTCGTTCAGCGAGTCATTTTTTTTACAATTTATTTTGCTCGTTATGCGAATTACTCGTTAAGCGAGGTGCTCGTTAAGCGAGGTTCCACTATATTTGATTCCATAGCAATGGCAGTCCTGTCTGCTGTACTACTAATTTATCGGTTGCTAAATGTTCAAACGTGTCATTAACACACCCGTTAGTCCGTCAAGAGAAGTCACAAGATTAGTTGGTGAAGTCCATCAATGACCCGACAATTTTTCTCTATGCTCTATGACCGGGAAAACTCGTCCTGTCAAATTGGAATCGTCTACATTTTCCCCTCTTTCTGGTACTAATTAGATTACCAATAGATTGTGATATCGAGAAGGACCGGCCTGGCTTTCTTCTGGTTTTTTCATCTACAGAACAGTACATTGTTGTGTTGATTAACGCCGGGCTTTTAAGGCATTAGCAGATTACAATTAGATTACAGTAGAAAAAGACAACTCACTGTGCTTCACGCTGATGCAGTTCCATTACGGAAACATTGGCTTTAGGCTAAATCTCCCAACTTCCTGTGTCTCAAACCCATTATCAGGGTTCCCCTCGCGTGTAATGTAGAATGTCTTAGATAATATGTGCTAGAAAATTGATTATTGATTGCTGAAACAAGTAATTATAACAGATTAACACGTGGCTTTATTGATGATTAATATGTGTCCGCTTTGTGTGTGCGTACGTATGGATGGATGGATGGATTGTTGGGTGGATGGATGGGTGGATGGAATGGATGGATAGAAGGATGGATGGATGGGTGGGTGGGTGGGTGGGTGGGTGGATGGAATGGATGGATGGTATGGTATGAATGGATAGATGGATGGATCGATGGCATGAATGGATGGATGGATGGATGGATGAATGGATAGATATCATGAATGGATGGACGGATGATGGGACGGATGATTGGATGGATGAATGGATGATTGGATGGATAAGTTTCAAGGCTTCACTTAATTGCAGTCTCCGAGGTGGCACTGCTTCTATTCTACTCTCCCAGCGTGTATCGCTTATTTATGTCAGCGTCAATATACAAAAATTACACTTTAGTATGTCCATTTGTAAGAGGATGCAGACAAACAGTGTAAATTTCTCCGATAATTTAAAAAAACATTAATTGTTTCAAGTGTTACTTTGGCCGCATCATTTGTAATTAAATTGCATAAATGGGATGTACAAAGTACAAACAAAGTCTGTAGCATTTATATTCATAATTATCTTCTGCAAGCCATCAGCTCACCAAACACACATTCCCGTTATCATAACCCTGCGTAAGGTCAGCTTGGCCAAATGGATAAGTAACCTTGTTCTTAAATATCCGATGTGCTGATGCCGAGTTCGCTGGTTCAACCGATACACCGGTCAGTTGGTTCAACCGATACACCGGTCGGTTGGACTAAAATGTTACCTTCTCGTCCTTGACTTCGGGACGTAAATTACAAGTACATCTGAAGTTAGAGTGGGTTTTACATTTGTGGATATTTAAATTCTACAGTGTAGGTGCATGGGTTATTCCACATGATGTAAGTACCCGGTGATCTTCCACTACTGTAAGTGCCGGTGATGTTCACATGCTGTAAGTGTAGGTGATCTTCCACATGCTGTAAGTGTAGGTGATCTTCCACATGCTGTAAGTGTAGGTGATCTTCCACATGCTGTAAGTGTAGGTGATCTTCCACATGCTGTAAGTGTAGGTGATCTTCCACATGCTGTAAGTGTAGGTGATCTTCCACATGCTGTAAGTGTAGGTGATCTTCAACATACTGTAGGTGTAGGTGATCTTCCACATGCTGTAAGTGTAGGTGATCTTCCACATGCTGTAAGTGTAGGTGATCTTCCACATGCTGTAAGTGTAGGTGATATTCAACATACTGTAGGTGTAAGTGATCTTCCACATGCTGTAAGTGTAGGTGATCTTCCACATGCTGTAAGTGTAGGTGATCTTCCACATGCTGTAAGTGTAGGTGATCTTCAACATACTGTAGGTGTAGGTGATCTTCCACATACTGTAAGTGTAGGTGATCTTCCACATGCTGTAAGTGTAGGTGATCTTCCACATGCTGTAAGTGTAGGTGATATTCAACATACTGTAGGTGTAAGTGATCTTCCACATGCTGTAAGTGTAGGTGATCTTCCACATGCTGTAAGTGTAGGTGATCTTCCACATGCTGTAAGTGTAGGTGATATTCAACATACTGTAGGTGTAAGTGATCTTCCACATGCTGTAAGTGTAGGTGATATTCAACATACTGTAGGTGTAAGTGATCTTCCACATGCTGTAAGTGTAGGTGATATTCAACATACTGTAGGTGTAAGTGATCTTCCACATGCTGTAAGTGTAGGTGAAATTCAACATACTGTAGGTGTAAGTGATCTTCCACATGCTGTAAGTGTAGGTGATCTTCCACATGCTGTAAGTGTAGGTGATCTTCCACATTCTGTAAGTGTAAGTGATCTTCCACATGCTGTAAGTGTAGGTGATCTTCCACATACTGTAGGTGTAGGTGATATTCAACATGCTGTAAGTGTAGATGATATTCAACATACTGTAGGTGTAAGTGATCTTCCACATGCTGTAAGTGTAGGTGATATTCAACATACTGTAGGTGTAAGTGATATTCAACATGCTGTAAGTGTAGGTGATCTTCCTCATGCTGTAAACTCCTTTGCTATTCTATATGCTGTAAATGTCTACGCTCTTCTATATTTGCTGAGAGAGACGAAGAAAAGAGTCATTTAGTCGTGCCAGGGCACCGCCCCGCTACTGGTTTGTGTGATAAGGGCGATGTGTGTAACCAGTTATATAATGAGAATAATAATATTAATAATTTAGTTTAGTCGATGGATCAACATCACGGCACACGGGTGTAACCCATAAGTGCTCCGTTCTCCTCCTAACTCAAACCCGAGTCTGGAGAAACTCATCTCAGTGCACGAACTCCGTAGCATTGGCGAGGATCCTGAAATACTTTGGGTAGATTTTTAACTCGAAATTTTGCACGGACAGCGCCGTTATGCTACTCTTTTTTTCGATTTCCAACTGCCAAAGGGTTGTTTACGTGCGCAACAATACACACGGGCGTCCGATCTCACTACCCAGAGACCAGAGGAAATTTTATTACTAGAAGTCCACTTGAAAAAATCCCGGTCCACACAGGGGCTTGAACCCGGGACCTCCAGTACTCGAGGCTGGTGACCTTGAGACCACGCAGCCCCCTATAATTAATTTATAATACATAATAATAATTATAATAATAATAGACATCATGTTATCAACTATAGTCTAGCTTAAACAATTTACAATTATCAGTTGATGTTGTTGTGATTGTGTGTAAAACGACCGAGGAGCATTTATTTTACGACTACACCGCTGGAAGCACATGAATGCTGTGACGTCGGTAATGCAGGATACTCTCTAACCGGTGGACTGACGACGCCTGTGAGTCAAGATGTGAGGTAAAGACGCCGATGGTGCATAGAACAAGCATTCGGGAAGATTAGAATTAGTATAACTGGAAAATAATTTCTCTGGAACACACAGCACACAAGAAATGGAACAACAAAACCTATACAAACAGGCGGATAAGACAAGGGCAGATATGAGTAATATTGGAATATGAGTAATTGGAGTTGCTGTGGACGACATGGACATTTAGGGCGGCTTGGGATGCCTTGGTTGAGGGCCTAGTCCAAAGGAAGATATAGCGAAGAAGCAGCTGGGTAGTTGTGTGGATAGACATATGTAAATAAAGCAGACTGAACTGTTGGGAGGACAAACATACAGACATACGCATACATTACATACATACATTGATATACATATACATAGACACATATACATACACACAACCACCCCCTACACACACACACACGCACTCATATACTCACACACACACACACACACCCACACACACACGCACACATTCACAAAGAAGGAGGACGACATCATCAGGATTGGATGAGAGTCATCCGGAAACATCAACAAAAAAAAAAAAAAAAAACTGCAGGGTAAGTCAAGTCTAATAAGTCGAGATGTATCGAAACGATATAGGCCGGCCTTATCGATCAGAGGGGCAAGCAATTCTCTGTACCGTCCTTCACGTGCACCCCTCGGCTCACGTTTCAGTGTTACACGTCTAAGCTTTCGTGCCCCCCCCCCCCCCCCCCCCCCAATCCCCCATTTCTTGTCCCTGATACTTCGGAGCAACTCCCTGCTTGTCTGCCTCTGATTTCATGCTTGTTTGTTTTGATTACTTTTCTGCGCCATGCGTTTTTCTCCTCCTCTTTCTGGGGCCCCTGTATGTCACTACCTTCAAATGACCGTCGACACGCTGTGCTCTCTCCACAGGCTGTATTTTGTATTGTGGGACAGTGCAGTTTCGTTGCCAACGTTTATACAATCTTTTATCACATTCTGTACCCAGCAACTCAGCATTCCTGCAGATGATTGTTGCTACTGTACTGTGAACAATAAAACAAAACCACTAGAGGTTACAATAATAGATGTATGGGGTAGAGACAGTTACATATGATTGTCTCGGATATAATCAGTTGTTATCTGATTGTCTGGGACAGAAGATGTTGCAATATGCTTGTCTGTTACAAATTAAGTGGAAATATGATTTCTGCGATAGAATAAGTTGAAATATGTATGACTGAGAAGATAAAATATGATATTTTGGGACAGAAAATGTTAATATGATTGTCTGGAACAGAAGAGATTAAAGTGTCAGGGATAGAAGAGTTAAAATATGATTTTCTGGGACAGAAGAGGCTAAGGGGTTAGGGATAAACGAGGTAAAATATGAGTCTGGAACAGGCAATGAAACTATCTTTGGCTGCGACAAAAGAAGATAAAATATAAGTAGTTAAAATATAATTATTAGCCTGAAATAGAAGTAGTTAAAATATAATTATCTGCGACAGAAGTAAAGTCGGTAGTCAATTAGACATCACCTAACAGCCAGGTTTCTGCCGTGGCCCAGAAGCCGGCTCCCTTGTCTGTGACCCCGTGGTCAGGTGTGTGAATCCCCATCTAGGCAGATGTTTAAATTGATTGATTTAAATTGGCTACCAGGTCGACCAAGACTAACATTGCATCCTGGACATGTTCTGATAGGTAAACGCAGCGGGCGTGCTACTGACAACATCAGCCATCGAGTTCACATCTGCATATTGAAATATGACAACATCAGCCATCGAGTTCACATCTGCATATTGAAATATGACCACATCACCATCGAGTTCACATCTGCATTTTGAAATATGACCACATCAGCCATCGAGTTCATATCTGCATATTGAAATATGACCACATCACCATCGAGTTCACATCTGCATATAGAAATATGACAACATCAGCCATCGAGTTCACATCTGCATATAGAAATATGACAACATCAGCCATCGAGTTCACATCTGCATATAGAAATACGACAACATCAGTCATCGAGTTCACATCTGCAAATAGAAATACAACAACATCAGCCATCGAGTTCACATCTGCCTATAGAAATATGAGGCTAGGACTTCTCGCCTTCTCTTGAGGCGAGAAATGAAGGCCTTTACTTTATTTCCGAACTTCTTTCTACCCGACAGCCATATTATAGCTTATCCCAGTTAAGCGGAGCTACAGGAACAATCATGTAAGTCGTTCTGTTTCTATTAACTCTGCCTATATCAGGCTGTATTTTAGGTCGTATCTGTCTGGGAGGCCTTGCGGCTTCAAATAGTACAAACCCGCCTGGATGTGGATTCCAACACATGACGACCGTGCCACTACCGTGACAGCAAACTTTTCCCAGCTGATGCCCTCTGTATAGTTCTGCCAATACTAAGCGAACTATAGCTCTCCGATCAGATAAACACTTCGAGCAAATATTAGTAAAAATGGGTCTGCATAGTACTGTATACTGCATAATGGTACTTCCATAGCTTAACCAAAATAGAGTTCCTACAGTTGATCTACTTAAATATAGCTCTCACAGTTGATACACTTAAATAAAGTTCTCACAGTTGATCCACATAATATAGTCCTCATAGTAGATCTAGTTATACTACTTCTACCAGTAGACATACGTACAATAGTGTTCCAAGTAGATAACCTTAAACATAATTCGTCAGGGGAAGGATAGAGAGGAGGTTGCTGTGGAACTACAAACCGAACTCAATCGACTGTGGAAAGAACGCAGGCAATGAATTACCTGGGGATACGGTTTGATCGAAGCCTTGCTTATAATGTGCACACAGACCAGGTGATAACAAAGGCCAAGCGGGGTTTGGCAGCGATGCGGGTGATGGCGGCAGCAAACTGTGAGCAGCGCCATCTATGTCTTCTGTACGAGGGGTTGGTCATGTCCGTTTTGGAGTATGCAATGGCAATCCTGACTCTCAGCCATAAGCAGATAGAAAGGATGGAAAGGATACAGAATGAAGCTATGCGCATTATTCTTGGATGTACAAGAGATACAGCATGCCGGGCGATGCGCTACCTTCTTGATTTTCCAACCATTGAAGAGAGAATACAAGGTTGCAGGGCACGCGCCTACCTTAGAATTAACGCAAACACACAACATCCACTGCATAGTGAAATTAGGAAGGTGAAGGGCAGCAGGTTAAAAAGAGGACGGTCGTGGATGGGTCAAGCCGAAGACATTCTTCAACAGGTGTGTTCACTTGAGGACTTAGAACCTGGCGAGGAGTGGGTGCAAGTGCCAACAGACTTCTGCACATCCTTTTCAGTTTGCATCCAACTAGATAGAAAATGCAGACATGAAAATCCGGCTGCTGTTGAGGCTGAAGTACAAGCGTTGATTTTCGAGAATTCGGTAGACGGTGACGCGGTCATCTACACAGATGGGTCGGTCGTCCGACATGTGAGAATCTCATGGGCCTTTACAGCTCGGGCCGGAGGGAGAATTGTGAAGGAGGACTCTGGTGCTTTCACTGAAACCACAAGTAGCCTGACCATGGAAGTCATGGCAGTAAGTAAAGCAATAACATGGCTCGAGACACAGATATTCACTAGGGCTTGTTTCCTTAGCGACTCAATGAACATGATCAAGAGGATAGAGGAGGGGTCGATCCGAAGAGAATGGTTGCTGCCTTTGGAGCGGTCTCGACTGTCAAAGATTAGTTTCATCTTCGTGCCAGGGCATGCGGGAGTACAAGGAAATGAGCGGGCTGACAAGCTCGCAGGTGAGGCTACTGTGGAGGGCGGACGCGCCATGGACCAGGCCGACATTCTGAATGCTCTACGAGAAGTAAGACTTTTGCGAGAACCAAGTGATGACTGTGAATCTACAACAATGGCCAGACTGCGAGAGCAGCAAATTAAAAGAGGGGTGGCCAAACAAGAACACTACGCAGGAAGCCAAAGAAGATTTATAAACCAACACAGAACTGGCGTCGTTAGCCGCTACACGTTGCGGGATTTGCTGAGGAGGGGATCCGAGCACTTATGGACTGAATGGTTCGATGTGCAATGAGGATGATCTGTCGACTAACTAACTAACTAACTAACTAAACATAATTCTCACAGTGGACACATTTAAATATAATTTTTCCAGTGGTCACACATAAATATAGTTCTCACAGTTTATCCACTTAAATATAGTTTTCCTAGTGGACACATTTAAATACAGTTATCACAGTAGACACAGCTAAAGATAGTCCATCCAATAGACATGCTTAAATATAGTTATCTCAATAGAAAAATATATATATATTCAACCCAGTAGATACACTTAAATATAGTCCACCCAGTAGACATACTTAAATATAATTATCCCAGTAGACAAAATTAAATATAATCCACCCAGTAGACATACTTAAATATAGTCCACATAGTAGACACACATAAATATAGTCCACCCTGTAGACACACTTAAATATAGTCCACCCAGTAGGCACACTTAAATATTGTCCACTCAGTAGATACACTTAAATATAGTTCACATAGCAGACACACTGAAATATTATTATCCCAGTAGACACACTTAAATATAGTCCACGTAGTAGATACACTTATATATTATTAACCCAATTTTTTTCATATCCTGTTTACAAGACATTGCCGTCAACACCAGCATTTTTCTGCTGCTGTTGATGTCTTGGCATGTTTTTAGTTCAGAAGTTTGCCAATGCTTTCTGAACAATCGGCTCACAAACCTTTCCGTAAGAAACCAACTTAAATGCAGTTATCCCAGTAGATATACTGAGAAGGTGATATGGTAAACATTACGCCAGCCTTGCTGTTTTCCTGAATATTTTCTGGCACCTATTTTAGGATGGATCGACCTCAGAGCTATGGTCCATTGTTTGTTAATCCCAGCTTCCATGTGGATTTGAGCATATATGTGTTCGAACCGGAGGCTAGCGTGCAAGCCACGACCCTACCACGCTTTCAATAACCCAGTAGACACTGACATTGATTGCCTTCAATAGTTCCAGTTAAAATTGTTCCCAAACTAGATCCACGTATACCACTGATTTGCCTGTGCATATTCTTTGCATCTTAAATGCAATTTGATTAAGTTTTTTTACAGTGTTCCCTTAACCAACCTGCTCCATGACGAAGAGGTTTTGGACGCAATTCGTAATCCCGAATACTGCGTTTGAAACACAGCTGTGGGCGATTTTGCATTAAAGACCTCCTACCGCGTCGGTTTTTATACAATGGAATGAGTGTCAGTCGTTTAGAAAGTCGGCCGAACATTCTGTGCTGCAACTCTAGTTATTAGGTACAGAACCACACCTATTCCCACTCCAGCTGTAAAAGAATCTACCCCTCTGTACGCCAAATCCAATTGCATTTACCAATTCACTTGCAGCTGCGAGTATACCTACATCGGCAGAACAGAGCGGCAGTTACACAGCAGGGTTGTTGAACACATACTCAACTTGATTGACAAGATACTACACACAGGTGATGGGATCATGGGAAGGCTGACACACTACAATTATAAACTTCCGGCACGTCCATTGCACGTCATGTCTTGGAAACCGGTCATGTAATTATTAGAAACAGCGCTTTTCGCGTGTTGTTTCATACACAAAATAGTTGTTTGTTAAAGTTTGCATAAGCCACAATGATTAATCTACATAGGCCAGTTTTGTGCAAACAGAAAGACATGATAGTCGATTTAAAATTGCCATGGTAAATAATTGATGTTACTGTGTGAATATAGTTCAGCTTGAAAGGTGTATCTAGCTATTTTACTCTATGTTGAGTGATTCTGCAGTATATACCTGACGAGATGCAGCGAAATATGCCAGGCAATAAATCGTACAATCTATGGTTTGTATATTCGTTATTCAAAATAACAAACAGCCAAAAATTGTTGGAGTTGATTGCGACGTCCTGTAAAGGATATCCAACTAACTTTTAAACCAATTTATATTGTTTCCTTTACTCATCAATCCCTAATTTCAAGATTTATCTTACCATATACTTCTTTGACATTTTTACTATGGATTTATTTTATCCAACAGCTTTGAAAGCTCTTCGGTCATCAATTTCTTCTTTGCTTTTAGTCTTCTTTCAGGTAATGTATCTTTCCTTGTTGGATGGATGGATGCTTCTTAACATTTGCCATTGTTCAAGTATTCTTTGCATGTTAGATATTGCATTGTGTCTTGTTTCTCACAATCACTATGTATCAAACTTGCATTTCTTTATGCGATCTATGAATATCTTTGTTAAGTCTAATGTTCGTTGCCTCTTCCTTTCCTATTGTCATTCTTACTTGTATGTTTCCAAGGATTGTCTTCACACTTATCAATGCATTTCTGAATCTGCTATTAAACAATGAAATATGTCTCCCAGAAGGAAGCCTTAATATAGTTCCCCCATTAGATCCACTTAAATACAGTTGTCCCAGTCAGCTAGAAAGACGTCTGTTACTGGAGCTTTACGGCTGAATGAAAATTGCCCCAGGTAAACGTACTATTCTTGTTAAATTCACGGGAAGTTGTTGAGTACGAAGCCTGGTATGAAGTTTTGTAATCATGTCACTCAAATACAAATCTAACTATGTGATCACCCGTCATCCTTGTGAAATGATTGCCGTGTATACCCGAGGCTTTCACCACATGTAGCTTTGATATCAAGAGATAAAAGACGGTCGCAGGTGAAGAGAATAACCCAGTAACACTAAGTAGAGCAAGTAACACTAAGTAGAGCAAGTAACACTTAACAGACCCAGCAACACTGAACAGACCCAGCAATACTGAATAGACCAAGTAACACTGAATAAACTACCGAGTAACACATCACTGAATATACTCAACCACATGGACTAACTCCGGTTACATGGACCAGTCATGGTAGAGCAGTGGTTCTCAACCGGTGGGGAATCCCCCCCCCCCCACCAGGGGGGGGGGGGAATTTTAGGGTTTCCAGGGGGGGGATGAAGATCATTTCAAGATCGCGTTAATACAAGAACCGATTACTTAATATTGCTTTTCCCTTCATACTTTACAGTTATGCACGTCTCATCCTTCTAAAATTCATTTTATAAAGTAGACTTACAAATCACATTTTATATGGATGTCTAGACCTGTTTTAACATATTTACCTTCCATACTGTGTAGGGGTGGGGGGATTTTTAGATAGGAAATATGAAAGGGGGGGGGGGAATGACGTTCTGAAAATATAGTGAAGGGGGGCACAGGCCAAATTTTCGATAGGAAGTGGGGGGGGGGGGGATGACGTTCTGAAAATATGGTGAAGGGGGGTACGGGCCAAAAAAGGTTGAGAACCACTGTGGTAGAGAATAAGTAAAATAAAGGATCATTTTACACTCCTTGAGGCCAATGGGCAGATGGTGCTGGCACTCCACTTGCATAGACTAACTGACACTCGATTGGCGAGACTGTCAATATAAAGTTGGCAGATTTACTTCCCAGGATATTTCCTGGTGTCTATTTTAGGCTGGGTTGACCTTAGTGCCCCCGTCAATTTTTAATAATCCCCCTGGGTGGGGATTCAAACACACGACCACGAGGCCGGCAGGCAAGCATGCTAGACACTGCGCTAACGCAGCCCCCTAATGACATTGAATAGACCGTGCCAACGGAAGTTTCATGTAGCAAGTTCCTTCTGTTCGCACGAACTGCCTGTCTGTAACGTACTGTCCACCGCCGTGCAGGTCGCCCCAAACTCGCCTTCCAGAAACTACGCCTTCTAAAACACTGAGAAGTTTTCAGTGGCCAAATAGTTCAGTTTCCAATATGTGCTTTCTTCAATGTTCACATCTTATAGAATGATTGCATTTATTCCACTTTGATTCATTGTATTCTAAGAATTGGTCTGTATCATTTGAGTTCACCATTTGGCATCATTGGCGTGCAAAATGTTCATGATTCACATAAACATATTTACAAGAAAAATGCAGGGTTTTAAAATGTGTACTTCAAAACCGACAACGCCCGCGTTGTTAAGTGGAATAGATTCTGTTTAATGGAATAGAACTAAATTAGAGCACTTCTTTCCACGCGAAACCCACATTTAAGGACCGACACGCTATGCGGTCAATGTCCTACCTTTCATTTCCTTTAAAGTTTCTAGTACCAATTGTTGGTTGCGTCGACCTGGCAGTCCATGTTCATAGACACAAAATAACCCACTTCGGTGAGAATTCGAAAGCAATACTCTGAGCTGGCAGGCAAGAGTGTTAGTTATATGGAATATCCCGCTTAAATAAAATAGCTCGTTTTATGGATTGGTCGAACTCAACAAACTAGCTCCAATTTTATGTATTGGTCAAGTCGAACAGAATAGCTCCTGTTTAATGGATTGGTCGAGCCGAACATAATAGCTCCAGCTTTATGAATTGGTCGAGCTTAACAGAATAGCTCAATTTTTATGGATTGGTCGAGCCGAACAGAATAGCTCCAGTGTTATGGATTGATCGAACTCAACAAAATAGCTCCAGGTTTATGGATTGGTCGAGCCGAACAGAATAACTCCAGTGTTATGGATTGATCGAGCTCAACAAAATAGCTCCAGGTTTATGGATTGGTCGAGCCGAACAGAATAGCTCCAGGTTTATGGATTGGTCGAGCTTAACAGAATAGCTCAATTTTTATGGATTGGTCGAGCCGAACAGAATAGCTCCTGTTTTATTGATTGGTCGAGCCGAACAGAATAACTCCAGTGTTATGGATTGATCGAGCTCAACAAAATAGCTCCAGGTTTATGGATTGGTCGAGCCGAACAGAATAACTCCAGTTTTATGGATTGGTTGAACTCAACAAAATAGCTCCATTTGTATGGATTGGTCGAGCCGAACAGAATAGCTCCATTTTTCAAGAATAGTCATCTAGTCGTGTGCTGAACTGTTCCCCTATAACAGTCTTTGGAAATGTTTCGTCATCGTAGTCCAAATGTCTGTCTCTGTTGCTGGATTATCTGTCACATCTGGAACCCATCCACGTTGTAGTCTTCCTGTCTCTCGGTAAACCTTCTCCATGGCCATCTGTTGCAGTTGCTCTGAGCTTGCTCATGCCCACAATATTTAACTTTCTCAATGCTATTTGTCTTCAATGATTCAGTGCCGATGGATAATATATCGCTAAATTTTACTTCCCATTTGAACAAAAGGACGATAAATCACTGTAAAAGGTCATCGTGTTATGTATGTTTGCTTCTTGGCATGTTCAGCAATTTCGGTGCTCAGTGAACGAAAATTTATATGATAATACTTGTTCATTCATTTGTGTACAATGTTTAGTCAAAACCTACATATTTTTTTTTTTAATTTTTAACTGAATCCGTTTATAGCCAGTCTTGTTCAATAGTATATTCTTGTTGGGTCCTATCTCTTTTCGTCCGATGAATTTATTATGCTCTTCTGAAATACTTATTTTCACAGAAGAATGTGCGCTTTTGTCGGCTGATGTCTTGTTTTACCTGTTCCTACCCATAACGGCTTAATTGATTTAGTTTTTGCAAGGTAATGTTTGAACTTCTAGTGATTTCTGTCATCTCAGTTCAATCGCGCGAAAACAGTCAAACCCAGGTATTCACTACTCATTTTCTGTAATACCTCTCAATTGATAAATACATCGGTTGACATATTTGTTTTATCGATTGTCATTATGTTTGTTCTTGTTGCATTCAGATTATGGACAGCATTTTGAAGAATTTGTGCAAAATAATTCAACTGTATCGTGTTTGCTGTGTTTACCTGCATCATCATCAAGTGCCGTGCCGACTGGCGTAGGCGTTCATGACTCTCCACAGATCTCGGTCTTTGGTTTTCTGGATCAGCTCTGCCGTTGATATTCCTCCATGCCCCTGTGGCTTCAGAAAAGAACGAGGAACTGTTGACATGATATTCGCTGCAAGGCAGCTGCAAGAGAAATGTCAGGAATAGAACTGCGAAATGTTCTCCACTTTCATTGACCTTACCAAGGCTTTTGATACAGTCAGCAGAGAAGGACTGTGGAAGATTATGACGAAATATGGCTGTCCATAAAAGTTTGTCCAAATAGTGCGGCTATTTCATGATGGTATGCAGGCAAGAGTATAGGAAAATGGTAAACTGTCTGAGCCCTTTCCTGTCACCAATGGAGTGAAACAAGGATGTGTCCTGGCACCAACACTGTTCAGCCTCATGTTTTCAGCTATGCTGACGAATGCCTTCGAAAACAACGACTTTGGAATAGACAACTAACGCATGAATGGAAAGTTGTTCAACCTCAGAAGACTGAAAGCCAAAACCAAAACTAACAGCGATACCATCAGAGAACTGCTGTATGCTGATGATTGCGCTCTGTACGCCAACTCAGAGGCAGACATGCAACACAATGTTTCAGCTTTCTCATATGCCTGTGCCAACATTGGGCTCAATATAAACTTGGGGAAGATTGTAGTTATGTACCAGCCAGCTCCAGGGAATAATCACACCGTGCCAAATATCAAGGTTAACGGTCACAGACTAAGTGTTGTGGACAAATTCACCTATCAATGCAGTACTGTGTCACAAGTTGCCACAATTGATGACGAAGTGAATGCAAGAATCTCCAAGTCCAGCGCGGCCTTTGGCAGACTGTACAAGAATGTATGGGACAGAAATGGAATAAGCCTGCAAACAAAGCTGAAAGTCTATAAAGCAGTTGCATTATCCACACTTTTATCTGCTTGTGAAACATGCACTGTTTATCAGCGACATGCTAGGAAATTAAACCACTTCCACACAGTCTGCCTTAGGAGCTTTTTGAAGATTAAATGGCAAGACAAGATCCCAGACTCTGAAGTTCTAGAAAGAGCGTCTATGCCCAGTATCCACACTATACTAATGAAAAATCAGATTCGCTGGGCTGGTCACTTAACTCGTATGCCAGATCACAGGCTTCATAAACGAAGTTTTTAAGGCGAGCTGCGTTGTGGTAAACGCTCCCAGGGCGGCCAAAGGAAACGCATTAAAGACACTGAAAATCTCACTTAAAGCTTTTGGAATTCATCTTGACACCTGGGAGACTGCTGCTAAAGACCGTAATTCGTGACGAACATCATTACATAAGGGTGCAGTCACTTGTGAAGCAATCAGGACAGCAAGAGCTGTGAAGAAAAGGCTGGACAGAAAAACAACTGCAGGAGATCCTCCTCTTGGAACGTCAAGCATTCTTTGCCCACATTGTCAAAGAACATTTCGAGCCAAAATAGGCCTTATCAGCCATCTTAGAACCCACGGCTCCATACTTTCAACCCCACTGGATGAAATGAATCATTTTTATGGACAAACAACAAACATGTCCCCGTTGCAATCCATCCAGGATCATTTCTCGAGGGCTGCCTCTGCCTCTCTCCCCCTCGATCTTTCCAGTTGTCATGATGTTCTCCAGCGCCTCTCTTCTCATCACATTACCAAAAATTGCTGTGTGTCTCTTTCTTATCTTCTTATATATAAAAAAGACTTGTGCGTCCGTATCTCTGTCCGTATGTCCTTTATTTGTTCGCGAACGGCCCATCCGATTGAGATGAAATTTTCTACACGCCTTCCTTTCATTCCAGAGCTGTCAACTGTGATATTTTGTTAGTATGAAATCGCCTGCTTACTCAGTATTATTTCATTTTTCATTTTTCCTCATAATTTCATATATCTCAGGGGACCTAACTCTGTAAAAGTTATTTCAAGGGGCATAACTTTTCTGTATAACTTATAGTCATATTGTGGCATCGTTTTCAAAGATTTATAAACTCTTTGTCCATAGTTATGTACCGGCATATGAGTTATAATAAATAATGATACAATCTGTAAGGCATTTTCAAAGTTTTCATAAAAATGATGCACAATGCATAACATTGTAACTCATCTTTTTTTGCTTAAGAAGTTACTGTAGTCATGCAGGTGATTAGAAAGAGTTTTCATTAAAAATAATGGATGGTGTGTGGAAGGGCATTTTTTTAAGTTACTTTTTTTGTTGTATGAATTTAATGAGACGCTACCCGCCAGGAGCTGGGCGAAGTCACGCCGGGTCAGATAGATAGACAGACCCACCTTTTCGCTGCAGTTGTCTACTCCTCCTTTTCCTTCTTCTGCTGATGCTGCTGCCGCCGCTCCATTTACCCAAGTTAATTGTTGGGGGAAGATGTAAAGATCTTTCAAGTGCTCTTTCTAATGCTTTTTGTAAGTTGGTCTTCGTTTATCTAAGGTTGTTCTAACTGCAACCAATAAATGATTAGACAGACAGACAGACAGAGAGGGAGGGACGGACAGACAGACAGACAGACAGACAGACAGACAGACAGACAGACAGATAGTCGGTAACGGGAACGGGAACTTATATGACTACTTATATGAATTAAATGAGATGCTCCCCACCAAGGACTGGGCGATGCCGGGTCAGACAGACAGACAGACAGACAGACAGACAGACAGACAGTCGGTAACGGGAACGTGAGCTTATATGACTACTTATATGAATTAAATGAGATGCTCCCCACCAAGGACTGGGCGAAGCCGGGCCGGGTCAGCTAGTTGTTGTATATAATGTTCTAGTGTCGTTAGCCTCGTTAAGGCATTCGTTGTTAGTTACTTTGGCAGTCCAAGGAATTCGCAACATTCTTCTAAGGAACCACATCTCTGTTGCTTCCAATCTATTCCAAATTTACCTGCAGCAACAAGATGTGTTTGGTTTTGCACAACCAGAAAGATTTGCGGAAAGAGAGATAGAGGAAGACAGTGGAAAAAGATTAATGATAGTCTCTTGTCATGGCACGGAAGGTACTCAACACACGAATTAATGTATGACGTCGGTGACCGTAATTTGTGGAGAAGCATGATCGCCCACGCCAGCCGGCAAGGCACTGGATGATGATGATGAGCATTATGACTCACTAGAGTACGTGGCGTCAAATTATTAAGTATACTGCTACTATTTTTCTTCTGTACTTTTCTCCAATAGAATATATTAACCTTCTTCCGTTATGTATATTAAAATATCGGTGTGATAAAGATTGATTATGTGGTTGTTTCTGGATTTGAAATTTAAATATTGAGCACAACCCACTACTGGCAACGCCGATCGCATTCTGGTATGAACCTAAGGCCAATCCACGTCAACATGGAAGCACTATACTCGAGTTTCGCCCTCATTTGAGCTCATCAGTAGTGCATATCCCTGACCGGATCCGGAAACAGTCCCGGATCACGCGTGTGAAGCGGGTGTGTAACCACGCGGCACACACTGGACACACCAAATTATCACAACAGAATATCACAACGCTACCCATCGTAGGCCATGCTCAAGATTGCCCAATCGCCGCGACCGACGTCCGTCAATCGATGGGACCCCAACGATCAGGATAAAGATGATAAAGATTCCCATATTTTCCACTTTTAATGTTTCTATTTCGATGATAATTGTAAGAAGTCACAGATTTTGGTCGTCACTAGAAAGAAGGCAATACCACAATGTAATATACAGGTAAATAGGAATATATTTAAACAAGTGAATAGGACGCGATTATCTCGGAACAGCCATAACATCTAATGGGAGAAGCATTGTAGAGATTAGAACATGAATTGCCATGGCGAAGGTAGTCGTTTGCAAAATGGAAAACATATTGACTAATAAGAAGATGTAATTTCCAACGAGAAAAGGATTGTTGAATTGCTACAACTACATAGAACCTGTATGGATGTGAAGCGTGGACAATGAGCAAACAGGTTGAAAAACGACTGATGGCTATAGAAATACTGTTTCTGAAGAAAATGCACAGAATACCATGGACAGACAGAAAACCCAATGACCAAGTCCTACAAGAAACAAATGAAATCCGTAAACTGATAGAGAAATGAGAAGTAGACAGTCGACATTTATTGGACACGTTATGGGCAATAATAAATTGGAGAACTTTGTGGCAACTGGCAAGATTGAAGGGGGAAATAACAAGAGGAAGGCACACAAGAAAATACCTAAATGGCTTGGCCACCTGGTATGGTCGAAACAAGAACACGGAGCTGATCCACGCCTCTGATGATCGTGTGAGATGGCGAAACATGACTGCTCACATTTATCGATGTGGCACATGATGATGATGATAATTGCGTGTTTATTTTTAAATCTTCATACATAGTTCTCACATTTCACGATCCTAGTTTTAGTGTTCCTATATGTTTGACATAGGGTCCTTCACTGGCAAGACAGCCTGGAAGAATCCCGTCCTTACATTTGCTAGAAAAATTCTCTGTGGCACTTTGTTCCCCAGTCTGTATCAGATCCTCTTGACCCTGGGGTCTCAACAAAGAGTCATTTCCATTACTATTTCTATGTTGTTCACACTGTCTTATACTGCTGTGGTTTTCCAGACATATGTATGGTACACACATGCTACCTTAAGCTAGCCTGCCATGGCTTTCAGTTTTGTCAGTAACCACACTGTTCCATTTGTCTCTATGAAGAAATCCCCTTCCTACCGCCGCCAACTTGAGACCTGAAAAACTACCTATCGCCTGCTCTCAGGCTGGATCCGCCACGTGCACGCTTAGTTTCAGGGTATCCTGTTTGGGGTGTATGCGTGCGTGCGTGCGTGCGTATGTATGCATGTGTGGTGTGTATGTATGTATGTTTGTGCGTGCGTGTGTGTGCGTGCGCGCTTGCGTATGTATGTATGTGTGTGTCTGTGTGTGTATGTGTGTGTGTGTGCGTGCGTGTGCGTGCGTCCGTGCTTGCGTCCGTGCATGTGTGTGTGAGTAATTCTTATGAGAGGGATAGGCAGAATGAAATAAAGACATCAATAGAGGGAAAGAGAGAAGGTCAGCGAGTGATAAAGATAGTGAAAGAAATAATGAGAGACAGGTAGTGAGATACATACAGACTAGTATATAGACTAGAGTAATTTTTTTTTTTAGTGTGACTTCATTACTTCTGAAATATTGGTATTAACACGGGGGATCAGTGACGAAAAATATCAATTATTCATATGGTTTGTGATTGCTATGCGGAATGTGATGCCCGTGTCCACTTACACAACCTGAATATTTTACGAGCTATAATTTGTAGTCATTGGGTGTGTCTGTGTTGTATGCGCTACAGAATACGACTTGATTCACGCAGTAAAGTGGTATGAAATAATGTAGCAATGATTTCCGTTGTATGTGAACATACTAATGGACTCAGCTACAAGGTTTTGGTATGTGGAACAAGTCTCAGTTAAAGAGGCTATTCAACACCCGATGGGTGATGTGGTCACTCTTACGCTAACAGTGAGACCTGGGACATTTCCTGGTGTCAATTTTAGGCTGGGCCTGTCTGGGATCGCAGGACCACTTTAACAAATCCACCTGGATGGGGATGCGAACGCATGACATCAAGCCCGGGATGACAGAGCTGTACTATGGTGTGGCTAGCGTACTCGTAAACTAGTAAATTGTGGTCCAGTAGTGCCAGGATTTCTTTCTTTATCACCAGCTATTCCTGCTGAGGAAAAGCAGCTTCCTCTTCTTATTCCCACTTCTCCTCATCTTCCCCCTCCTCTTAATTCTCATTCTCCCTCTTTTTCTCCTCCTCTTCTTACATTTCTTTATCCTCCTCCTCTTCGTTCTCGTCTTCTTCTTCCCCATTCCTCTTTCGGGAGAAGTACGTCACATCTAGTTATGCACCTCACAAGTGATTGTACCCGACAAACGCATGTATTTGTGTAAGATTTACTTTAATGTTTACTGCACAGATTCTATCCATGGTAACGGGCTCTTATTTACAAACGAACGAACAATCTTTATTTTCAAAGGGGACGATTTGGGGACGCAGGCCCGTCTGAGATTCTGCCCTTATTCTTTAATCCCTCCTCTAATTCCTTTATACGTTGGTAGGCCTACTCTTTGCGATGTTCTACTGCCTGTGGACCTTTAGTTTGTGTACACGGGACCTAACGATTTCCAGTGGTGTCCGAAAAGACTCCTTATCTAATGTCATTACTGGGGAGATAATAGAGACGTATGCTATCACCAGACACCACACCAATAGAGACGTGTGATATCACCAGACACCACATCAATAGAGACGTGTAATATCACCAGACACCACACCAATAGAGACGTGTAATATCACCAGACACCACATCAATAGAGACATGTAATATCACCAGACACCACATCAATAGAGACGTGTAATATCACCAGACACCACATCAATAGAGACGTGTGATATCACCATACACCAAACAGAATAGAGACGTGTGATATCACCATACACCACACACAATAGTGACGTGTGATATCACCAGACACCACACCAAGAGACGTGTGATATCACCAGACACCACAACAATAGAGAGTGTGATATCACCAGACACCACACCAATAGAGACGTGTAATATCACCAGACACCACACCAAGAGGCGTGTGATATCACCAGACACCACACCAAGAGACGTGTGATATCACCAGACACCACACCAATAGAGACATGTGATATCACCAGACACAACACCAAGAGACGAGTGATATCACCAGACACCACCCCAATAGAGACGTGCGATATCACCAGACACAACCCCAATAGAGACCTCACCGATGGTGTCTGAAGCGAATAATATTAACTTACAGCTAGGCATCTCCCCAGATGAAAATCTACAACTCAAGAATTGGTCTCAGTGTTCGGACGTCAATTAACAACTATATGTAGGCTACTTGAATATCGCATGCAGGCAATACAATACGGAAATGTGTTCTGAAGGTAGCGAAACCATTCCACACGCATAGGTAGAATCCATAATTAAAGAATTATGTTGAAGATACAGAACTAATTCCAATGACAAACTGCACAAAATGTCAGGAATGTGTAAGTATAAGTACCAGAAATGAACACAGTGGCACCAAGACTAGCCATTTCTTTGGCAAATAGCGCCCTTTGCTTTCTGTGTCAGACCTTGACATTAACAAAAGAGGACACACGAAACAAAACTAATAACGGAGATGAAATGTTTGCCAGGGATGCTTAGCATAACAAGGGTAGACAAGATAAAAATGTTGATATGAGGAAATAAATTAGCCCAATCCCCGTGCTGGATTTCATCACACAGCAACCAATAATGTGGTCTGGTCACGTGTTACGATTGCCATTAGATAGTGCTACACAGAAAGATATACTTGCATACATCGGGGAATCAGATCAAGGCCGCCCCTGAATAAATGCCACGGTGGGGACAATGGACATCGTGGTAAATGATTCACATACCAGGGCTGGGTCGGGAATGCCCTTTATTTTGTGACGTTAAATAAACAGAACAGGAGGAGGAAAAGGAGGAGAAGACGAGCAACATCGAGGAGCAGGAGGAGGAGGAGTAAATTGTGAGAAGTAGAAAGAATGAATGGAGGTCAGCATGACCGAATGGATAGGGGCTGTAGCGCTTAAACTTCCGGTGTGCTGATGCCGAGGTAGCGTGTTCAATCCTTACACCTGTCTGTGGATTAAAATGTTGACTTCTCGACATTGACTTAGGGGAAGTAAATTACAAGTACCTCTGAAGTCGGAGTAGGTTCACCTGATAGCAAGGACACTGGTAGAAGGGAAAGTTAATCCACACACAAAGATGATTTCAGTGCACTAGAAGTAATAGCACCCGTATGGACTGTGCTTTATTTCAAAGTGAACGAACGCCAAAAAAATAAATAAAAGGAATGATAGGGAAAAGAACGGAGAAAAATACTCCGAAATCGACTCAATCTAGTTAGGCTATAGACTCAAACTTGTCGGGGAAGGTTATGAAATTGTCCGGGAAGGTTATGAAATTGTCCGGGAAGGTTATAAGGCTACGAAGGTTGCTTGGCAGCCCGTGTTATTATTCTGAAGCTAACATTCCGTGGCAGTATTGTCATATGTTCTACAAGAATCATCGTCCTCAAGTGCATTGTCCAGTGTTATATACGATCATGTATCTTCTAAAATTCTGATCGCATGTGATATCTTTCCAGGTCATAATGAAATGCTGGCAAGAATCTTCTCTTGCTGTCTTCCTATATATCTTCCCTATTAAATTGTCCAGCCATCACATTATCTTCGACTGTTTCTATTCAAATAATTCGACTCAGAATGTCGACTGCTATTCTCTAGCGTTATTTGGCTGAGCCTATTTCAAAATATTTAAACTACGAATTGCGGCAGTCCAAAATGTGTTCATTATTCTTCTGTGTAACAATATTTCCACGACTCCAAGAGACGATCTCGCTTGTTATCTAAGCCTCGAGAATACCTAGCCGTGTGTTACATTTGTCCTAACACACAAGTAATCTGTTTTCCAACTTGCAATAACGAGAACTTATTTGCATAGCATGTCATAGGTTCAGCGTGTTTACGTTAGACAACTCAGTGTCTGAACACGTGGGCCGGATGTAGATTTACGGTAAACAAGGAAATGACCCTTTCCCAGGCCCCAAGGCATGCTGGGCATAGCACTAGTCACATAGTTGTATAGATCAATAAGTACTGGGTGGGTGACGAAGTCAGTTTCACACGACCCACCTTTACATCCCACAACAAGTCCCGATGCCTGTTCTAAGCTGGATCGACCTCGGAGCTCAGATACATTTTTGTAAAATCATCCTGTCTTGAAGCATGTTTGATATCATGATCAGCAGGCGAGGGTGCTGGCAGACCATTGACCTAGAACGGCACCCTGATGTGGAATAATACTTGGGCAATGTTCACAATGGATGTCATTATTATACTTGTTAAGTGTGCGTAATCTTTACCCCACAGTAGATAAGATGTTGAGGTGTAACGTTTTTGACTTTCATATATTCCGGGCAACGACATAATCTTGATCCCACAGCAGATAAAGGTTTTGAGATGTGAAGTGTTTGACTTGCACATATTCCGGGCCACGACTTAATGTGGTGAGCTGGCCAGTTCCCTTACTCGTCACCTATACTCCTCAATAGTTGCCAGAAAATATGAGCGTTGTCTGGCACCCATTTTATGAGGTCGAACCATATCCGAACTGGTAGGAAACAATAATCCTGCCACTACTTAGGATTAAACTCGATCCACTGTCTTGGCAGACAAATTCACAGGCTCCACGGGGATTCAAACCCTCGACTTCTGCTGCTTACATGAACATGCTCTAACCAACTGAGCTATGGAGCCGGTAGCTATAGGGATGAACACTTTTTCTCATACTCTGGCATAACCGCCTCATACAATGACACTGTATAGTGTAAACATAATCTGATGGAAGATGTCTTGAAGAGATTAGAACAATAGTCACCATGGCAATAAAGGCATATTGCAAGTTGGAAATCATACTAATAAAATTTATGTGTTATTGGTCAATTAAATGAACGGATGCTTGAATGGGTGGTTTAACAAACGGTTGAATAGATCATTGGATGGATGGTATAATGGATTCGTAATACGATAGCTAAATAGATTTTTGAATGGGTGGTTAAATAGATGTTTGAAAGCTGGCTGAATGGGTAACCGAATGTATGATTGAATAGATCGTTGAATAAATAGTTTGATAGATGGTTGAATGGTTGGTTGAGTGGCTAACTGAGTGGATGTTTTAATAGATGGTCTATGAATAATTCTGTGAATGGTTAAATAGATAGTTGAATAGATGTTCGATTATATCATAGAATAGAGGGTGGATTAATGTATCAATGGTTGGTTGAGTACATGATATAATAGATATTTTAATTGGTGGGAAAATGAATGTTTCAATAGACGCTCAATGTCTAGTTTTAAATAGATAACTGAATATATGATTGAATAGATAATTGAATATGTGGTTCAATTAATAAATAAATAGATGATTGAATGGACGGTTAAGAGGTAATTAAGATGGTTAAACTGAGGTTTGGATCGATGATTGAATAACTGTTCCCATGGATTGCTGAATGAATGTTTAAATAGAAAATTTAACATATAATTGAATAGATGACTGGGTAGATGGATGAACAGATAATTAAACAGGTGCTTTAAAGGATTGTTGAATGGGCTGGTCAGCACATGGTTGAAATGGTGATTGAATTAATGGGTGGATGGATTGTAGCTTAGATGGTTGGAAGAAAAGGGTTGAATGGATGGTTGAATAGATAATTGAATTACAATGTAATGCATGGTTGAATATGTGGCTGAATAAATATGTGTTTGGATAGTTGAATACGCTCTTGAACATGTCATTAAATGGAATGTTAATTAGACTAATGACGGCGTAAGTGTGTCTTATCTGTGGACTTAACGATTTGTTGACTTATGACAGTAGCAGGCATGATCTTAGACCAGGTCAACATCTGTGCATTCATAATCATGTTATTACTCAAACAATAACACTACGACATCTGATGAGAGAGACGGAACGCCACTTGGGGTGTCCCTAGCGAATTGACATCGGTTCTCGTTAATAAATCAATGACTTGATCAGTCAATCGAAACTGCGGCTCTGATATGTATGAAACTGATATTTACAGAGAATTACAAATTACAGAGAAATATTGCGGTGTAAAATGCTTCAGTTTAAAATACAAACATGTATTGTCAAACTTTAGTATTGTGACTATTGCGCAGTCGCAGACGGTACATTTCACATCTATATCAGGTGTAAGATGTGTGCAGAACGGTGGCTTAGTTTCCTACAGAGACTCGCTTATATCACGATGCAGTTCTGTGGACCGAGGCCCGGGAGATTGTGTATGGGGAGATGTATCTGTGTGGGGGAGATTGCTATGTGTATAGCGAGGTCTATCTGTGTATAAAGAAGATCGCTATGTGTATGGCGAGATCTATCTGTGTGTGGGAGAGAAGGAGACCGGCTAGGTTACAGCTGTTGTTACAGGCTACACTGCCATTGGCGCTGTTAACAATGTAATTATGTTTTCTTGCATGGTTATTTTCGTTTCTTCGTTTGTTTTTCATTATCAAACACAATCTGTGGTATTGTCTGTAGATCTTTATGCCAGTACATTGCAACACATTTGGCCACCAGTTACAATTCGTTCATGTGAAAGTTAACCTCCCAACGCAGTGAAATTTTAGGGTTTTCAAGGGGGGGGGGGGGAATTAAGATTATTTCAAGATCGCGTTAATACAAGAACCAATTACTTGATAATGTTTTCCCCTTCATATTGTATTGTTCTGTACGTCTCACCCTTCTAAAATTCACTTTATAAAGTAAGTAGACATACAAATCACGTTTTATGTGTGTCGTGTCCTCCTTTACAGTGTCGTCCCTGGAGTGAAGAGAGCCGACACCCACATTATAATATTTTTTCCCTCTCAATATTCTGGAGAATCCACCAGCTTCCGTCCAACACACTCCATCAGCCTATGGACACCTTTTCCTATCACTCTCTCACTGTCGTACTATGCCCCCTTCTCATACTTCCCCAACGCAACATACTCAACAACTCTTGCTTCTAAAAATTAATAAAGATTAATTTATTGAAAGAAACGTGTAACGTGTATGAGACGTGTATGCGAAGAAAATGTGTGACGTGTTCTATAAAGTGTGTAGAATCGGACTCTCAGACCACAACCCAGTCAGCTGATCCCAGCAAGGATAGACCACAGCACGTTACGTCAGAACATGTACATCTCACCCCGTGCCGAAACCATCTTGCCGGATACTGCTTTGCCTCTGTAGACCTCTGGTAATCCAATTTCATGATCATCCGAAATAGACACCGGTGGTATTAACAGTTAATCATGGACCGGTTGCACCCTACACCATGTCCGTTCCTATCGTTCCTTAAAAAAAACTGCACAAGTCCTTTGTAGTGTGTACACAGTTACTAATGTTAATTGTTACTGTACTGGATCCTCTCTCGTGTCTATCTAGCCTCAAGTATCAAGTCTTGTGTTCTATTACACGAGATTATATCACACTATGTAATTATTAGACTTAATGTTTTCAGTTCGTTACTACTGCCTGATGCTGTGTGGTGCATCAGTACGCATCACTCTCTTTGGTGAATCAACTTCCTTCTAGCTTTAGTTACGTTCTGTATGCAACTTTATTGATTGTTGAACTGGTGTTCTTCCGAATGGGATGTGATTCTTTCCCAAAAACTTGTTGAGTTTCCTTGGATCTGGTAGGGAACCTAGGATAGAAACAACACATCTGGTGATAGTACTAGTCACTGATCCTTTCGGCTGAGTGTAAGCCTATCACCTTGCTTAATGATCTTTAGCTAACTAGACTTAGTCATAGAGCAGATTAGCTACCCACCTAGAGCCGAATCAGGCTATGACAAAGAAAAAATCAGCAAACAGAATGCGGAACCCCGCCCACCAGGGACACCTACGGGAAGATCCCAATTATCCCTCATTACTCAATTCTCAACTAATAAACTTACCAACACTTCACTAATCTATTCTTAACTAGCAGAGTTAATATCACTATTCTACTCTAACTAGTTTCCACTAACAGTGCTAATCATCACACTATAGTTTAACAAGGCCACAGTCTATATTAATTAGAACTAATATTATAATAGGTTATACCTTAAATGGCACTACTGCAGTCCTATCAATCATATCTACATCTGCCATTATAGGCACGTGTAAAATTAAGTCACTAATTAACACACGGTAGATATTATTTCCACTAAGCACTGCAGTGCCCTGGCACTCCGACTAGAGCATTTTCAAGTCCCCCTAGTTGGTCCCAACTCGGGTTTATATGGCAAACTACCAAAGTTGGCCACGTGACGTTATCCTTTATGCCCCACACAGGTGGCACATTGGCAGATCATCCCCTGTCAGGGATCCATCCCCCCTCTGGCTCCCTCAATGTTAGATTTGTCATCACTTGTTCTGACATCCAAAACAATCTAGAGAGTTACTGTCGAGTTCCAACAAAGAGTTTCGATACCAAGCTGCCAATCATGGTTTTCCAAACACGCTTACATTGTGCACGTGACGTTGTTCATGTCCGGCAGGTGTTCCACTGTTTTCAATAACACCCTCAACTTTCTGTCATGTGCTGACAGTCAAACCTCCATTCCGTCTGATGTCCGGAACTATAGATGACAAACGGAACCATTCCATATCCTGCGCGGCCAATTATATGTGATTTTAACTGTTATGAACTGCCAACGCGTTTTATCCCTTCCTTCTCACTCACCGCCAAATGTGTATATGGGCTGACCCGATGTAACCCGTGTAGCTGTGTTTACTCTGTTAGTACGACTGTTGTGGCCTAGAAAATATACGCCAAGCAAACGTCGGTATTATTATCTGGTTAACTCATGGCGAGCTCGTGACATAGGCCCCCTCTTAAGAGAGTAGTCCATCTCACTCTTCTCCACCATGAGTTAAATCCAGATGATTCATTCCTCTTCTTCAGGAGCTGGGTGTCTTGACAAGAAGTCCGCTCCAACATTTTCCTTCCCAGGAATGTACTCTACTGTGAAATTATACGGTTGAAGTAACAACGACCACCGCATCAAACGTGCGTTTAGCTTCTGAGAAGTAGCCAGGAACATCAGGGGCTGATGATCCGACTGGACCCGAAACTTAACTCCATACAAATATGGCTGAAATTTTTGCACTGCCCATACGAGGGACAAGCACTCTCTCTCGACAGTTGAATAATTCCTCTCCGCCTGTAGATGTTTCTTACTTGCGTATGCCACAGGTTTCAAAACCGAAGCATCGTCTTTTCCTTCCTGTAACAAAGCGGCTCCAATTCCAATCGCACTCGCATCTGTTCTCAACACAAATTGTTTGGAAAGGTCAGGGAGCTGTAATACAGGTTTGCTGACCAAGGCCTCCTTTAACTGACTATAGGCATTCTCACATTCTGGTGTCCAAATGATTTGATCCGGGAATCCCTTTTTCAAGGTTTCCGTCAACGGAGCTCCCAATTCAGTGAAATGTGGGATAAATTTGTGGTAGAACCCACACAACGAGAGAAAATATCGCACATCCTTCTTCGTTTTTGGCCTTGGTGCATTTCTGATTTTCTCCAGGTTCTTCTCTTCTGGGACAATGTGTCCTGGAGTGATGGTGTGACCTAGAAATTCCAGAGTCTGGTAACCAATCATGCACTTGGTTGGACGAGCAGTAAGCCCTGCTTCCTTGAGCCTATTAAACACTCTCTCCAAGGATTGTAAGTGGTCATCCAAGCTGTCACTGGAAATCAGAATATCATCCATGAATGAGATGATGGACGGATCCTGTAACGGATCTAGTAAAGTCCTCATCATGCGTGTAAACACACTGGGTGCATTGCTGAGTCCAAAGGGCATGACTTTGAATTCGTAGTGTCCACTGGGTGTACTGAAAGCTAACAGTGGTCGAATCTCCGGTTTGACTGGTATCTGATAGTACCCCCGACTCAGATCCACCTTTGAAAAGTACAGAGCCTTATGGAGCCTAGCGAATAACTGAGTTGGATTCGGCAAAGGTTCCACCTGAAATTGTGTGTGACTGTTCAGAAGTCGGTAGTCTATACACAACCGGTGTTCTCCACTTGGTTTGCGTAACAAAACTACCCCTGCATTGTATGGGGATGTGGATGGTGCAATCACGTCATCCTCCAGCAATTTTTGTATTTCCTCCTCCAGGGCCTTTTCTTTAGAGAATGGCACTGGGTAAACCTTTTGGCGAACAGGCTCCTGTGTGGTCAAAGTCATCTCGAACTCAACCAACCTCGTTCGTCCTGGTTTATCAGTCAGTATCTCCTTATGAGACTTGAGAACCTGGGTTATCCTTTCCCTCTCCTGGGAGGTCAGATCAGGGTTCACTTGTACATCCCTATAGGTTTCCTGGTGTACCAAGGGATATTCCCTGCCCTCGTTGGTTCCCGCTTCCGTCTCCACTGCAACAGCCATTGCCATGCGGTGAGGTGCCTTGTCTCCGGGTCTCTCTTCGTATTTCCGCAAGAGATTGATATGGAAAATCTTCGACTTTCCCCTGATCCGGATCTGATAGTTGGTTCTGGATATCACCCTTTCCACGGGAAATGGTCCTTGCCAACCTATCTCCAGTTTGTTGTTTCCCGTTGGGAGTAGCAACAAGACTTTATCTCCCACCTCTAGAGATCTTTCTTTAGACCTACGGTTGTAGTAAGCCGCATGTCTTTTCCTGGCCTTTTTCAAGTTTTGATTTGCCAGAGTCCATCCCTTGTGGAGTTTTTCTTTCAGTTCCTCCACGTATTTATAGGATGAGATCACTTCTTCTGACGTCCCCTCTTCAGTCCAACTCCTCAACATGGCTTCCAACGGTCCGTTGATTGGACGACCAAACAGCAACGTAGCGGGTGGTAGTCCTGTTGAGCCATGAGGAACTTCCCGATAGGCAAAGAGTGCTGCTGGGATATATTCATCCCACCTATCAGGTTTTTCCTGCGCTAGTTTCCTGAGCATTGTCATTAACGTGCCGTTGAAACGCTCTACTTGTCCATTGGCTTGAGGGTGGTAAGGGCTGGTATGTATGTGGTTAGAGTGAAACACCCTAAATACCTCCTCCATGAGTTTTCCACAAAACTGAGATCCATTGTCCGTAAGAATTTGATCCGGAAAGCCTAATCGGGTAAAGGCCTCCATCAGTGCGTCCGCCACTCTTTTCGAGTCAATCGTGGTCAACGGTATGGCTTCACCCCACATTGTACAGCAATCCACCATTGTGAGTATATACATGTTCCTCTTCCTAGTCCTGGGAAGTGGACCCATGATATCGATGGCTACCCTCTCGAAAGGAGAGTTCATGATGGGCATCTCACCCAACACCACCGGTGCTGTCCAGTGTTTCGGTGCCACCCTCTGGCACTCAGGGCATGACTTCACATACCGACGCACATCATCTGTCATTCCCGGCCAATAGTAGTGGCAGGAAATCCGCTGCATGGTGGCGGTAATACCCATGTGTCCACTAAAGGAGATGGTATGCCCCATATGAAGAATCTGGGACCGGTGAGCTTTCGGGACGACCAACTGACCGTATAGGTTGTCTCCCCTTCCTGCTCTCCTGTAGAGTATCCTATTCTTCATGTAGTACTGCCCCCGTCCTGGTGGATCAGCACTTTTCTGCAGCTTTTTGTAGCAAGGACGTAAAGTATCATCCTCACTCTGGGCAGTTCGTAGCTCCCCCGGCATTGGGTTAGTCACAATTGCGTCTGCCTCTTCCGTTTTCGTCTGAGAGCGAGTCTGCATTGCTCCCATATGGATTGGCTCCCTGGGCATTCCCAGAAAGACATACCGGCAACCTAGGATGACTGGAAAAATGGGATCGGTCAATACAGCGGCCTTGATGGTGCCGGTGACGTACCTTGAGCGAATCTCCACATTAGCAATGGGCAACTTCATGGTTACAGCACTTTTCTGTGCAGGCTGTATATCCAATGTTTCACCTGTGAATTGTTCTGGATGTACCAGATCCGCAGAAATCACGGCCTCCCCGTCCAGTCCTGTGTCGTATAAACACTCCACTTGACGACCGTTAACCTCTACCAATTCCACTACAGGTGGTTTTTCCTGGTCTGGAGTCTCTTCCTCGGCCTCGACCTGTTCGGTGGGCTCCACCTTAGGTTTCCCTGAGCACACGACGAATTGAGTGTCTCCTGACTTTCCCCTGCAGTCAATAGCATTGTGCGTGTTTGACTTGCATTGGTTGCACCATTTCCCTGTCCTAGATTTTCTATTGTCGGACTTGAGTGAGCTCTCCTGGTGGCGAGCTTCCTTGTTGACCTTGGCATTTTCCGTGACAACCTCCTTGGAAGTCACTTGACATGCTGCGAAGTGAGGGTTCTTAGCCTTCGATTTGCAGTCCCTCGTATTGTGAGAGGGTGACTTACAAATTGAACACCACTTCTCCGACCACGGTCGTTTAGGTGTAGAGCTTGAAGTGCTCTTGCTTCCCTCCTTCTTCTTCTCTGAACTATCCTCTGATTTTTGCACATAAGGTTCCCACTTTTTGGTTCCTGAGTTTTTGGCTTTCTTCTTGTCATGTTTCTCTTGACTTTTGGTGTTGGTGGAAAGGTTTTCCCCTGCCTCCCCATGTACCTCGACGAACCGTTCTGCTAATTTAGTCACGAGGTCAATACGTTCCGCTCCTTGTTCTCCCAGGAACGTCCTGAGAGGTTTAGACATTTGCTTCTTCAGCTGGTCGACCACCATGAGCTCTTCCAGACTCTCATAGTCATGTGCGAACCCAGCCAAATCCATCCACTTATGGAGATACGATTTTAGACGCAAACTGTAGGCGGCAAACAACTCCCCCGGTTCTCGTTTCGCTGCTCGAAATTTTTTCCGGTAGGTATGTGACGTAACCTCGAATCGTTTCAGCAGAGCCGTCTTTAACTCATCATAATTGTTCTCATGTCCTGGTGGCAGGCGAGTATAAACCTCGTATCCGGTCCCGCGTAAACCCTGGGATAGCTTAAGATTCCATTTGTTAATCTCCAGACCCATAGCAACTGACATAGCCTCGAAGCGTTGAAGGTATTGGTCAATCTTCTCTTTGTCCTCCTCGTAGACCGCCAAAGGAAACTTCATGGCCTGGTACCCATGTCCACCTACTGGTGTTGAGCCTGGGATCGAGGAACCTCCAACTGCTCCCTCAGTTTCTCCATTAGATTGACTCTTCAACTCGAGTTCCCTCATCCGGTACTCGTGCTCCCTTTTCTGTGCTTCCTGTTCAGCTTCTAATTTCCTAGCTGCTTGCTCAGCTTCCAATTTCCTAGCTGCTTGCTCAGCTTCAAATTTCTTAGCTGCTTGCTCAGCTTCCAATTTCTTAGCTGCTTGCTCAGCTTCCAATTTCTTAGCTGCTTGTTCCAACTCCATCCTTCTCAATTCCAGCTCGGCCTTTCGATCTTCCCTTTCTGCTTGACGATACTCTCTCTCCACTTCCTGTATGTAATCCGTTAGAGCAGACCCCGACAGTCCCATGTCTTCCCCCTTTGCCCTTAATTCTAACGTGGTAAGTTTAGGGGTGGCCATTATACAGAGAGGTAAGCTAGCAGGTCGAGTACAATATAACTGCAAATTACTATATGAACAAGTACTATAAATCTAGATATTACTACAAACCGCACATTCACTCAGTGACAAGAGTAGAATCAGGACCACAGACCTATGCAGACGTGTGAAGTGTGAACAGGTAAGATATTAGTCCTAACCCCTATCCACATTCACTCTAGCTGGATTCTCCAAAATGATATCTCCGTTTTGTAAATAAGGATCCCGTGTCAAAGGACCCCGTTGTCAGAAGATCCCACTGTCAAAGGTTCCTGCTTGCAGGAGATCTCGCTGTCCAAGGATTCCGTTTACGGGAGATCCCGCTGTCCAAAGATTCCGTTTACGAGAGATCCCGCTGTCCAGCGATTCCGTTTACGAGAGATCCCGCTGTCCAAAGATCCCGTTTACGAGAGATCCC
The DNA here is from genome assembly GCA_963921405.1 of Cepaea hortensis. Taxonomy (NCBI): domain Eukaryota; kingdom Metazoa; phylum Mollusca; class Gastropoda; order Stylommatophora; family Helicidae; genus Cepaea; species Cepaea hortensis. The sequence goes on from OY992876.1 coordinate 57,103,437, forward strand.
GCTGTCCCAAGATCACGTTTATGAGCCCCCAATAATGTCGTGTCCTCCTTTACAGTGTCGTCCCTGGAGTGAAGAGAGCCGACACCCACATTATAATATTTTTTCCCTCTCAATATTCTGGAGAATCCACAAGCTTCCGTCCAACACACTCCATCAGCCTATGGACACCTTTTCCTATCACTCTCTCACTGTCGTACTATGCCCCCTTCTCATACTTCCCCAACGCAACATACTCAACAACTCTTGCTTCTAAAAATTAATGAAGATTAATTTATTGAAAGAAACGTGTAACGTGTATGAGACGTGTATGCGAAGAAAATGTGTGACGTGTTCTATAAAGTGTGTAGAATCGGACTCTCAGACCACAACCCAGTCAGCTGATCCCAGCAAGGATAGACCACAGCACGTTACGTCAGAACACGTACATCTCACCCCGTGCCGAAACCATCTTGCCGGATACTGCTTTGCCTCTGTAGACATCTGGTAATCCAATTTCATGATCATCCGAAATAGACACCGGTGGTATTAACAGTTAATCATGGACCGGTTGCACCCTACACCATGTCCGTTCCTATCGTTCCTTAAAAAAAACTGCACAAGTCCTTTGTAGTGTGTACACAGTTACTAATGTTAATTGTTACTGTACTGAATCCTCTCTCGTGTCTATCTAGCCTCAAGTATCAAGTCTTGTGTTCTATTACACGAGATTATATCACACTATGTAATTATTAGACTTAATGTTTTCAGTTCGTTACTACTGCCTGATGCTGTGTGGTGCATCAGTACGCATCACTCTCTTTGGTGAATCAACTTCCTTCTAGCTTTAGTTACGTTCTGTATGCAACTTTATTGATTGTTGAACTGGTGTTCTTCCGAATGGGATGTGATTCTTTCCCAAAAACTTTTTGAGTTAACTTGGATCTGGTAGGGAACCTAGGATAGAAACAACACATCTGGTGATAGTACTAGTCACTGATCCTTTCGGCTGAGTGTAAGCCTATCACCTTGCTTAATGATCTTTAGCTAACTAGACTTAGTCATAGAGCAGATTAGCTACCCACCTAGAGCCGAATCAGGCTATGACAAAGAACAAATCAGCAAACAGAATGCGGAACCCCGCCCACCAGGGACACCTACGGGAAGATCCCAATTATCCCTCATTACTCAATTCTCAACTAGTAAAGCTTATCAACACTTCACTAATCTATTCTTAACTAGCAGAGTTAATATCACTATTCTACTCTAACTAGTTTCCACTAACAGTGCTAATCATCACACTATAGTTTAACAAGGCCACAGTCTATATTAATTAGAACTAATATTATAATAGGTTATACCTTAAATGGCACTACTGCAGTCCTATCAATCATATCTACATCTGCCATTATAGGCACGTGTAAAATTAAGTCACTAATTAACACACGGTAGATACTATTTCCACTAAGCACTGCAGTGCCCTGGCACTCCGACTAGAGCATTTTCAAGTCCCCCTAGTTGGTCCCAACTCGGGTTTATATGGCAAACTACCAAAGTTGGCCACGTGACGTTATCCTTTATGCCCCACACAGGTGGCACATTGGCAGATCATCCCCTGTCAGGGATCCATCCCCCCTCTGGCTCCCTCAATGTTAGATTTGTCATCACTGGTTCTGACATCCAAAACAATCTAGAGAGTTACTGTCGAGTTCCAACAAAGAGTTTCGATACCAAGCTGCCAATCATGGTTTTCCAAACACGCTTACATTGTGCACGTGACGTTGTTCATGTCCGGCAGGTGTTCCACTGTTTTCAATAACACCCTCAACTTTCTGTCATGTGCTGACAGTCAAACCTCCATTCCGTCTGATGTCCGGAACTATAGATGACAAACGGAACCATTCCATATCCTGCGCGGCCAATTATATGTGATTTTAACTGTTATGAACTGCCAACGCGTTTTATCCCTTCCTTCTCACTCACCGCCAAATGTGTATATGGGCTGACCCGATGTAACCCGTGCAGCTGTGTTTACTCTGTTAGTACGACTGTTGTGGCCTAGAAAATATACGCCAAGCAAACGTCGGTATTATTATCTGGTTAACTCATGGCGAGCTCGTGACAATGTGGACGTCTAGACTTGTTTTAGTATGTGCTATTAAATTTAGCCTCCACTATTACGTATACTGTGTAGGGGCGGGGGGATATTTAGATAGGAAATACGAAAGGGGGGAGGGGCGACATTCTGAAAATATGGTGAATGGGGGTACGGGCCAAATGTTTAGGTAGGAAATACAAAAGGGAAGTAATGACGTTCTGAAAATATGGTGAAAAACTGGGGAGGGGAGGGCACGGGCCAAAAAAAAGATGATAACCACTGCCCTAACGCACTTCAAAAACATATAATTATTCGTATGCTATGTAGCTGACTCGCATTCTTACTCTTCGTGAATTGTCTCTTATTTGTAAATAGTCCCAGTGCTATTAAAGGTTTCGGTCATTCAGTTGTAATCTAACTGACCCTTTGTGATTGTTCCAATTCAGAATTAAATTGCTGTACAGAAAGGAAATACGTGGAATGTAACATGAAATTCCCACGCCGTTGATTTCCAAAGTTGGTTTGCTTTAGGGGACGGAAGTGTGCCAGAAAAGGAGAGCCAAGGAGGATCAAATATCACATGACGTTCTGTTCCACAGCTGTGGTAGTCTAGGCTCAAATCAGGGTCACTGGGTATACACCCTCACACGGATTCAACATAGAGTGGTTGCGAGCACACATGCATGAACACATGCAAACTACATAGTTACAATAAACTCTCACTCCCTCCTCTCCCTCTCTCTCTCTCATTCTCTCTCTCACATACAAATACACACACACACACACACACACACACACACACACACAAACACACTGTCACATGCCACTGTCAACACGCAAACACACACACACTCGCACTTACACAACTTACCAGTTATACCTGTTTATGAGATGTCGGACATGTCCATCCGCTATTACATTTACAGAAACAAATGATGTAATACAAAAACATTATATAACATAAACAAATGTAATATCGACTGCACAGTGATCGCATTAACTGTTGTGTTAAGCGTGGAAAATATATTTTCTAACTATCATTTCAAACAATGACAATTTATGTAAGACAGCTTCATATCAGTTCACAAGTCCTGATGGTATGTTTATGTGATTATTTAGAGACTAGGGATGGAGTCAGACTGAAAGAAGTTAATGTATTTGACTGATTAAGTGCCATGGTATTGTTAAGTGACTGGGAATGGAGTCATGTAAAGAGAATGATGAACACAATGGGCAAATAGAAAGATCAATGAAGATATAATGAAAGAAGTTAACTAAAAAAGAGCTACTCTCGTCAAAAGAAGACAGTCGGCATTATGTGGGCAAATCATGAGAAGGGGACACATGGAGTATGTGGTTACAACGGCAAAGTTATAGGGATGGAGAGGCAGGGGAAGACCCAGAGAAAAGATGTTGGACAGTTTGACATCATGGCATGGACAAACATCAGTATCATAAACGATTGACATCACGCGAACCCGCGGCCGATGGGTAAACATAGTCACCAAGAACACACTGCATAGACTATAAGAAGTGAATGGTCCATTAGTCACAGTTATATGTTGGCACATGAAAGATGCCTGCTCTCAGAATGTTTACTGTCATGTATTTGCTGGTATTTTTGCTCTGAATACTGTATAGCTTCTTTATAGTGTTGTGGCTAGTTTCCTTCTGAAGTCTTTTCAACAGCCTCCATTCTTGACATGTCTAGAACGAAGGTATTTAAATACATTAGCATTTCAGTTAATTTACCTTTGATTTTCATGTTTGACTGACATGTAGATTATTTTCTGTAGAATTTTTTTTGTGTATATTCAGAAAACTCTATTGATCTTCATTGTGTCTTTCTTCTTCTTCTGCGTTCATCCGGGGAGTTGTTTTCGGACGAGATTGCGTTGTGCCTGTTTACAATAGAGCTGAGTTCTTGCGCCTCTAGGCCATCACATCCGACTTCTGCGGGCATTTGTTGACCGGGTTAACCTTCCCGGTCTTATGTCTTTTGACAAGCATGATTAACTCGTGTACACTACTGAAGAATCACAATGAACACAGATGTGTTGGATGAAGAATGACTTGCGTGATGAATTGGATTAAGGTGAGGAAGAGTTGCGCAATTCGTCGACCATACATGCTTGACCGCAGTCGACTAGCACCCGCATGCACACTGAATAAAAGGCTCACACCTTATGTTGAAATCACCGTTGTTCTTTTCATTAACTTAATGACGCAATCAGAGGACGCCCAGTACACAACAGGTTCCATTGTGAAATTAGAAAACTAGATACAGCCTTCACGTTGTTATTCTGTTCATATGAAATCAAAAGTCACCTTACAGAGTCAACGTTTACGTGAAATGGACTTTAGTTTTGGCAAACTCCGTTATTATATTTGTCACTTCTTCTTCTTCTTCTTCTTCAGCGTTCCGAGCCATTGAGGTTCTTTGCTGCAAATACAATCCGTCTCCATTCGTCTCTCTGGTGGACCTTCTCTTGCCAGTCGTTGATTCCAAGTGCTTGTAGGTCTGTACATGTATTATCTCTCCACCGCCTTCTTGGTCTACCTCGGGGTCTACGGTCATTTATTTCCTGAGTGTAAGCGAGTTTTGTTTCCCTATTATCTTCCATTCTTTCTATATGCCCCAGCCATTGTAGTCTATTAGCCTTCATGATACCAGTGATTAGCGGGGACTTAAACAGATCATAAATGTCTTTGTTACTTCTTCTTTTCCACTCTCCACTTTGTGTATCCCTAATGGGTCCAAAGATGCGTCTTAAAATTTTGTTCTCAAAGGTTTGTAACAAGGCTTCGTCTCCTTTAGTTGTACTCCAGGTTTCAGAGCCATACAGCACAACTGGTCTGATCAGTGTTTTGTATATTGTGATTTTGGTGTTACGAGATAGCGCCTTTGATTTTAGTAGATGTTGTAGTGCATAGTATATCTTATTTCCAGAGTTGATTCTAGTTTGTATTTCTTCCCTTATGATGTTGGAGCAGTTGAAGATCGTACCCAGGTATTTGTATGTTTCCGTTCTTTTAATGGTCATATTATCTATTTGTATGTGGCCAGAGTTTCTAGCCATTCCGTCTCTTGAAATTACCATATATTCTGTCTTATCTTGGTTGATAACCAGCCCCATCTGTTGGGCTTTTTCCTTTAAGTGAGTCAATATTTCCAATGTCTTTTGTTCACTTTGCCCTATAATATCTATATCATATTTGTCACTTGCCGAAATCAATTCCTTTATTCTTAACCTCGCCCTCAGTGACCGTCCTACACTCCCCTCCCTGCTTGCACCTCACAATACATTATGTGTATCCCTGTTTTCTTTGATTGTGCGTGCACGCTGTGTCCCTGTGTTGACTTCCACAATATCGTCCGGTCCCTCACACAACACATGTCTGTAACTTGCTGCCCAGGCCACTGAACAATATGAAAATCTTGTCTAATTATTAACACATCTGCTACAGGGCCCTAACTGTTGTCGTGAGTCGTGTCGCGTGTTCTAGTGTGTCTGTGGTTGTGTGTGTTGTGTTTGTGCGTAAAGGTAGTCTCATCTCAGATACGGTGTTGTTTGTGTTGGGGTGGGGGAGTGGAGCGGAGTAATTTATATGCGTTTTTACATGTTAGGTATGTGGATAGGTCACGTGAGCTGACAAGGTTCCTTCTATAATGTTTTCTTTTCCAAATAATTCTCGGGAAATTATGACAATTCCCAGGTGCCCTGAGACTGGGTGAGATGCAGAGCCACCCTTTGGGACAGATAACTGGGTATTGGGTATTGAACCCAGACCACTGTGTTAGCAGCCCACTACCCACCATGACAGCCATGCTTATAAGCAACAACTACGCGATAGTTAAAGCAATGTAAAACACGCACGCACACACACACACACATGCACAAGGCAGCCAGCCTAACAACATTATAAAATAGTGTAACAGTGACATGCCGAGAGAATTCCCCATGTTATTGTTAAAATGCAATGTATCTCAAACTGGAGCATAACTCCCTAATTAAACGAGGCCAGACTATCTCTTGCAACTCCTTCCATGTTCTCCTCACAATAATCATCTATTTCTAATTCACTTCTCCTCATGTCTTCAATCTTCCTCTATTTCACTTGCAATGTGGGTTCTATAACCATCCTCATTCACAACGCTGTTTCTTATTACAAATGACGTCTCTGGTGTCAAATATGGTGTACGACTAAAATACATTCTTGTCTGTGTTTTGTTTTGAAGGCAGTCGTGGAGACAAACGACCAGACACTTCTCCAGACAACACATGTGCCCCTGATACTGAATAGTTCCTCTGAGATAAGTGTCCAGTATCTGCTGAGCGCACATAGTCTGGACGTCACATTGCCCGAGAGTCTGTCCTGTGTGATTGATTAGGTCACAGTACACAACGCTTCCTATAGCCTTGGCCTGCAGTGGCGTGTCCACCTTTGAACATTTACATCTCTACACACGAGTGTGTACATCTCTACACACTGAGCATTTCTACCTGAACATTCTTTCAGTATTTCGTACCATGCTTGAGTCACATGATCGAATTCATTTCTGTCCCTAATTTTGCTTAACTTAATCTGTAAGTGTCGAATTATATTAACAACAAAATGTTACTGTAAGTGTTGAATGTACATTAACATACAATAAATGTATTTGCATATCCTTTACAGGACATCGCTGTCAACATCAGCATCTTTCAGCTGTATGTTGATTTCTTGGCAAGATTACGCTCAGTAGTTTGCCATTGCTTTCTGAGCGGCCGGCTCATTATCCCGCAAGTCACGAGCGCGGGTCGAACCGCTTCCAGTTCTCGCCTCGCTGCGAGACCCTGCGTGGATAAACGGGATTACGGAGAAAGTGGTGTAACCCCTCAGCCAGAGAGGCCGGCGTACATTAACAAAGTAGCGTAAATTACTGTAGGTGTCAAATGTACATTAACAACGTAGCGAATATGACTGTAAGTGTCCACTGTACTTTACAAATGTGGTGTATGTAACTACGAGGGTAAGTTAATAAGTCTCAAATGGCTGTAGAAAAATAACTAAAGATGATAACAACTTGAAACCAGTTCATTCTTATAGATACACTGTCCCTTTATTTTTCAACATAATTTCCACCAACATTGATGCACTTATCCCATCGTTTTATCAGTCCTCCCACATCGGCTGCATAGAACTGCGTGCTCCGTTTTCACTTCATATTCAACTTCGGCGTCATTCGCGAAATGTCTCCCGCCAAGGTGAGTTTCTTGTTTATGCTGACAAATGTTTGTCCCGTAAAGCGGTGCATAGCTGGATAGAAAACGCTAGGAGGGTGAGTCAATAAGTCAGTCACACAGTTCTGTGGGATGGCAGGTCAATGGAAACAAAGCATACAGTTCTATGCAGCCGGTTTCGGAGGACTGATAAAACGATGGGATAAGTGCATCAATGATGGTGGAAATTATGTTGAGAAATAAAGGGACATGTATGTGTAAAAACAAACTGGTTGTAAGCTGTTATCATTTTTAGTTATTTTTCTACAGCCATTTGTGACTTACTTATTAACTAACCGTCGTATAAGTGTCGAATATACTGTACCAACGTAGCGTATATAAACGTAAGCGTCGAATGTAGTTTAACTCATCTCATCTCATCCCATCTCCTCATGTTCCTCTTGTACCTTGCGGTGTCGAAGTGAAGTATAAACAGCGGGAGAGTGCCCGCTTATGGGCTTCATGTATCGATATTCCCATGGACTCTTGTTATTCCCTGCGTCCATCGTTTACGTGGTCGGCCTCTTCCTCTGCTTCCCTCTGGTCTGTACATCATTGCTTGTTGAGATGTACTGTTAGTTGGTAACCTGCTTGCATGTAGTTTAACAACGTGGCGTATGTAACTATAAATGTGGAATATACTTTAACAATGTTGCGTATGTAATTGTAAATATCGAATGCACCTTTAACGACGTGGCGTATGTAAATGTAAGTGTCGAATCTACATTAAAATCGTAGCGTATGTAATTGTAAGTGTCGACTGTACTTTAACAACGTAGCGTAAGTAACTGAAGTCTCGAATATAGTTTAACAACGTTGCGTATGTAAATGTAAGTGTCGAATATACTTTAACAACGTGGCGTATGTAACTGTAAATGTGGAATGCACCTTTAACGATGTGGCGTATGTAAATGTAAGTATCAAATGTACTTTAACAACGTTGTGTATGTAACTGTAAGTGTCTAATGTACATTAACAACGTAGTGTATAACGGTATTTGTGTTGGCTGTATTTATCAACGTGGTTTATAAGTGACGAATGTACATTAACAACGTGGCATGTACTTGTAAATGATGTATGTACATTAACAACGTGGCATGAACCTGTAAATGATGTATGTACATTAACAACGTGGCATGTAACTGTAAGTGACCAATTTACATTAACAATGTGGCATGTAACTGTAATTGTTGAATGTACATTAATAACGTGGCATGTAACTCTAAGTATCAAATATATTGTAACAACCTAGCGTATATATCTGTAAGTGTCGAATGTACATTAACAATGTGGCATCTAACAGTAAGTGTTGAATGTAAATTAACAACGTGGCATGTAACTGTAAGTGTCTAATGTACATTGACAATGTGGCATCTAACTGTAAGTGTTGAATGTATATTAACAACGTGGCGCGCAACAATAAGTGTTCCGTGTACACTAACAACGTGGCATGTATGTGTATGTATTGAATGTACATTAACAACATGGGATGCAACAATAAGTGTTGAATGTACATTAACAACGTGGCATGCAACTGTAAGTGTTGAATGTACATTAACAACGTGGCATGCAACTGTAAGTGTTGAATGTACATTAACAACGTGGCATGCAACAATAAGTGTTGAATGTACATTAACAACATGGCATGCAACAATAAGTGTTGAATGTACATTAACAACGTGGCATGCAACTGTAGGTGTTGAATGTACATTAACAACGTGGCATGCAACTGTAAGTGTTGAATGTACATTAACAACGTGGCATGCAACTGTAAGTGTTGAATGTACATTAACAACGTGGCATGCAACTGTAAGTGTTGAATGTACATTAACAATATGGTATGCAACAATAAGTGTTGAATGTACATTAACAACATGGCATGCAACAATAAGTGTTGAATGTACATTAACAACGTGGCATGCAACTGTAAGTGTTGAATGTACATTAACAACGTGGCATGCAACTGTAAGTGTTGAATGTACATTAACAACGTGGCATTTAACTGTAAGTGTTCAATGTACATTAACAACGTGGCATTTAACTGTAAGTGTTGAATGTACATTAACAACGTGGCATTTAACTGTAAGTGTTGAATGTACATTAACAACGTGGCATTTAACTGTAAGTGGCTAATGATCATTTAGAACGTGGCATTTAACTGTAAGTGACGAATGATCGTCCACAACGTGACTGTAATTGTAAGTGACAAATGAACATTTACAACATGGCATGCAACTATAAGTGACGAATGATCATTTACAACGTGGCATTTAAATGTAAGTGACGAATGCTCATTTACACCATGGCATTTAACTGTAAGTGTTGAATGTACATTAACAACGTGGCATTTAACTGTAAGTGGCTAATGATAATTTAGAACGTGGCATTTAACTGTGAGTGACGAATGATAGTCCACGTGACTGTAATTGTAAGTGAGAAATGAACATTTACAACATGGCATCCAACTATAAGTGACGAATGATCATTTACAACGTGGCATTTAACTCTAAGTGACGAATGCTCATTTACACCATGGAATTTAACTGTAAGTGACGAATGCTCATTTACAGCGTGGCATTTAACTGTAAGTGACGAATGATCATTTACAGCGTGGCATTTAACTGTAAGACGAATGATCATTTACAGCGCGGAATTTAACTGTAAGTGACGAATGGCAACTTACAGCGTGGCATTTAACTGTAAGTGACGAATGAAAATTTACAGCGTGGCATTTAACTGTGGGTTACAAATGAATATTTACAACGTGGAACGCAACTTAAGTGACGAATAATCATTTACAACGTGGCATTTAACTGAGTGACGAATGATCATTTACAACGTGTCATTTAACTGAGTGACGAATGATCATTTACAGCTTGACATGTAACCGTATGTAAGTAAAGGGGCCTATTACACGCCTTAAGTGGGAATATGTTGCTAGACCCATATTTGGATAGACCAATCGGCATTGGGTATGCTTTGTAGTTAGTAGCACACCGGCCACCTTTATTTCCCAAGACAGTTTCTGGTATCTATATTAGGCTGGGTCGACCTGGAAAAACAGGTCAATGTGAAAAATTGGAATCTGGCTCCGTGGGACCAGGTGGAGAAGGTGGGGGAACAGACTGAGAACCCGTAGGTGGAAAGGATGAGATTGCGGGGGATTGGCAGGGGTTCTGGTCGAATCTCAAAACTGAGAGGAAAGACAAGGAGAACTAACAATCAGATAGCGGTGGGAACGATTAGTAGTGTGACTTTTCGCTGGATGTTGAACGTGGGGACGGAGCGCGTATAAGAATGTCCTGAGTGCAGTGATGTCAGTTCTTAGCTCAACTCAACTCAACTTGCTCCTGTACATTGCTTTAACCTGTTAGTGGCTGTGGACAACTGATAATACCATACGTTACATTCTTCACAAGAAAGCGGAGTATTTGGTCATATAAAATACTGCATGCGAGTCACTCAATGAGCTACAAATTCTGTGTGGAGGAAAACACAATGTGTCCGAACACACTGGGCCCCTGTTCTGTCAGAGGGCAGAGGGGGCTTAGACAACGTCTACTCCTGTACAAGTGTTTCCTTGACGTCATACTCTCATTCATTACATCCTTGACTGCGACACAAGCCTTCAGCCCAGAAGCACATGCGCGAGATACGGGAATCTATAGACAAGCAGACGAGGCACGTCCGTGTTGCGTGACAAGCTGAGTATTAGCGAGTCTGTTCAGCTCTAAAAGACTATCTGGGCGGTCTCTGCTGGCGCCATTAATTTAATGAAGTCAACAATGATGATTAAATTAAGTTAGGGCTACAGCTACATGCGAGCAACCGTTCTTAAGCGTGGATATCGTTATGTTTGAGACGGGATATTGTTATGCTTGAGACAGGGTATGGTTATGTCAGAGATAGGATATGGTTATGTTAGAGACAAGATATGGTTATGTTTGAGGCAGGGTATGGTTATGATAGGGACAAAATATGGTTATGTTTGAGGCAGGGTATGGTTATGCTTGAGACAAGATATAGTTATGTTTGAGACAGGGTATGTTTATGTTAGAGATAAGATATCGTTATGTTTGAGGCATGGTATGGTTATGATGGAGACAAAATATGGTTATGTTTGAGGCAGGGTATGTTTATGTTCGAGACAAGATATGATTGTGTTAGAGACAAGATATGGTTATTTTAGACACACCTTACGGTTATATTAGAGGCAAATACGGTTATGTTAGAGACACGAAAAGGTTATGTTAGAGACACGATAGGTTATGTTAGAGACACGATAGGTTATGTTAGAGACACGATAGGTTATGTTAGAGACACGATAGGTTATGTTAGAGACACGATAGGTTATGTTAGAGACACGATAGGTTATGTTAGAGACACGATAGGTTATGTTAGAGACACGATAGGTTATGTTAGAGACACGATAGGTTATGTTAGAGACACGATAGGTTATGTTAGAGACACGAAAAGGTTATGTTAGAGACATGATATTAGAGAGACGATAGGTTATGTTAGAGACATGATATTAGAGAGACGATAGGTTATGTTAGAGACACGATAGGTTATGTTAGAGACACGATAGGTTATGTTAGAGACACGATAGGTTATGTTAGAGACACGATAGGTTATGTTAGAGACACGATAGGTTATGTTAGAGACACGATAGGTTATGTTAGAGACACGATAGGTTATGTTAGAGACACGATAGGTTATGTTAGAGACACGATAGGTTATGTTAGAGACACGATAGGTTATGTTAGAGACACGATAGGTTATGTTAGAGACACGATAGGTTATGTTAGAGACACGATAGGTTATGTTAGAGACACGATAGGTTATGTTAGAGACACGAAAAGGTTATGTTAGAGACATGATATTAGAGAGACGATAGGTTATGTTAGAGACATGATATTAGAGAGACGATAGGTTATGTTAGAGGAGACAGTATATGGTTATGTTAGACACAAGGTACGGTTATGTTAGAGACAGAATATGGTTATGTTGGACACAACATATTTGTAACATAAACACATGATATGGTTATGTTAAGACACACAATATTTCTGGAAGCTAAAAATAAGTTATGGCTATCTTGGACACAAGATATTTTTAAGCTAGACAAAAGATATGGTTATGATGGACACAAGATATTTGTAAACTAGACACAATATGAGGTTATGTTAAGACACATTGGCTAGAAAAATGTCCAGCTGGCCCCGGGGTTATATGTTTGAATTTCCATGGAGTGGGTGATGTTTTGACTTGGCTGTCAGGTCGAACGAGCCTTAAAATGGTTCCAGGCAACATCGTGGGCCAAAGACCGCCAGTGGCATATTGACCACATCGTCCTATTTTTACTTTGACCAGATGTCCACTACGACAAAATGCACGGAAAAGGGTCCTTTTCAAAACATTCCACTCGCCTTCAACTCCCCCCCCCCCCCCGCCCACCCCCACTCCCGTTAGGAAAGAAGGCTATGCCAGTAATTCTCTTCACTCCTACTCTCACTAGAAAAGAACGCCTGGCTTAAGTCACTCCCCATCCCACTTCTAATCGTATAATCTTTACGGATAATGTATAAGCCGCTTTACAGTTCGAATACCTGTTTAATTAAATAATATGTAAATGTATAATCTCCAGGATATTTATTTGTTTTCATAGAAAAAGAGTTGACTGAATAAACCAATAAGAGTGCCATTCAATTCCTATAAATGAAAGAACGTTAAAGCATGCGAGTGCCTTAACTAACTTTAGGAAAATACTTATCACAGCCTCGTGGATACCCTCACATCAGATCATTCCTCTTCTATGCTTACGTCTCATGACCTGTGATTTACAGGACTTCAGAGTCAATCCCGATATTTATTAGTTGGTTTGCATTATCTAGGTAGTCCTTAGCTCAGTAGTTTGCCATTACTTTCTGCAAGGATGAGGATCATAATATTGTGAACATCAACGCAAACGCCTCAAACGAGTTGTGTGCAGACAGAAGAAAGCAGAATACCAACTGTCTGTAACAAACAAGTTCCACGAATGACCAGCTCAGATTGGTGTAGCAGTTGTCTGGGAAATGAAAAGTTAAACTCTCCGGCATGGTTATTATTCTATGGACAAAATCATCATCATGTGCCATGCCGCAATGCGTGGGCTGTCAAAGTTCGTAATCTCACACGATCAGGTATGTGTTCTTGTCCCTATGGTACGATGTCACCAAGCTCTCCGGGTGTTTACCTCTTTGCCTTACTGTTGCTTTTTTCCCCATCACTGTTGCCAGTTGTCATCGGGATTTCGAGTTTATTTCTCTTTATAGCTCGCCCAGAGAGTCTTGACCGTCCACAAATAATTTCTCTAATCAATGTATGGTTTTCATTTGTTTCTTGAAGGACTTTCCCTTTTTGTTTTCTCATCGTCTATTCTTTGCATTTCCCAAGAGACCACATTCGCACCATCTTTAGATGCTTCTCAGTTTGCGTGCTCATTCTCCGAGTTTCACATGCATATAATAGAATCGGTTCTATGCTTTGAGATAGATATACCGATTCAATTATGTACGGATTTTCCCATTCACTTGGGTGCTACATTGTGACATTTCCTCTTAGAGACGATCACAGTCTCTGCTTTCTTACAATTTAATTATAACCCTAGTAGCTCTTTGTGTGGCGGTGGATATGATGAAGTTACACGTATTATATTTAATTCTAACCCAAGTTGCTCTCTGTGTGTCCGTGGATATGATAAAGTTACTCGTACTATATTTAATTCTAACCCAAGTTGCTCTCTGTGTGTCTGTGGATATGATAAAGTTACTCGTACTATATTTAATGCTAGCCATAGTTGGTCTCTGTGTGTCCGTGGATATGATAAAGTTACTCGTACTATTGTATATTTAATTCTAACCCACTTGGTCTCTGTGTGTCCGTGGACATGATGAAATTACCCGTACTATAGTATATTTAATTCTAACCCAAATTGCTCTCTGTGTGTCCGTGGATATGATAAAGTTACTCGTACTATATTTAATGCTATCCATAGTTGGTCTCTGTGTGTCCGTGGATATGATGAGGTTACTCGTACCATATGTAATTCTTAACCACATTGCTCTCTGTGTGTCTGTGGATATGATGAAGTGAGTCATACCATATTAAATTCTACCCCAAGTTGGTCACTGTATGTCCGTGGATGTGATAAAGTTACTCGTACTATATTTAATTCTAACACAAGTTGCGCTCTGTGTGTCTGTGAATATGATAAAGTTACTCGTACTATATTTAATCCTAACACAAGTTGGCCTCTGCGTGTCCGTGGATATGATGAAGTTACTCTTCCTCCGAAGTCGGAGAGTGTCTGCCTGTACGGCGAGGTACCACCAGTCTGCACACCAATAAGCCAGACATGGGACAAAGGATACTCACGCAAACCTCAGGTCCTGTATGACATCACACTGATGTTGGACAGCAGGATGCCTTTATCCGACATACAGGATTTCGCGTTGGAGCTCAAGCCAACGAACACAAGCAAGCAAGCAAGCATGAAGTTACTCGTACCATAATTAATTTTAACCCAAGTTGGCCTCTGTGTGTCCGTGGATATGATAAAGTGACTCGTACTATAATTAATTCTAACCCAAGTTGGTCTCTGTGTGTCCGTGGATATGATGAATTTACTCGTATTATGTAAATATTTACTGCGATGACACTCACCTACATAAACATATTTACTTTGATTCATTTCACCACCATTGCTTAGTCTTGTCTACGAATGCTAGTGTAAGACAAGGTTTACAAGGACAGTACTGAGTCTTGTCTAAGAATGCTAGTGAAAGACTAGGTTTACAAGGACAGTACTGAGTCTTGTCTAAGAATGCTAGTGTAAGACTTGGTTTACAAGGACATTACTGAGTCTTGTCTACGAATGCTAGTGTAAGACTAGGTTTACAAGGACAGTACTGAGTCTTGTCTAAGAATGCTAATGTAAGACTAGGTTTACAAGGACATTACTGAGTCTTGTCTAAGAATGCTAATGTAAGACTAGGTTTACAAGGACAGTACTGAGTCTTGTCTAAGAATGCTAATGTAAGACTAGGTTTACAAGGACAGTACTGAGTCTTGTCTAAGAATGCTAATGTAAGACTAGGTTTACAAGGACATTACTGAGTCTTGTCTACGCATGCTAGTGTAAGACTAGGTTTACAAGGGCTCAAGTAATACAAGTCCACCGGAAAGATAGATATAAACATTGTGTCTTTCACGGGGTTAGATCTCTCGCCCCACTCTAACAAAGTCCGACATCTTAACGTCCCGGCAACATCATCCTAGGGGATCTATTAATACGCACGGAGAGAGGCCAGTATGAGAACTGCGTTTGCCGGCGTTGTTCCTGAAGCGGACAGCTGTTAGCATCTAGATGTGGCACATTTAAATAACTGGGAGGGAATAGCCTCAACACATGTTTCCTGGATAGTGTGATTTGATTATGCACCCTGAACAACGTCAACAGTGAGTGCCCACAAGTATCAGTGGAATAATTGTTCACCCTGTACTACGTCTACATTGGTACAGCCCACAAGTATCAGTGAATTAATTGTTCACCCTGTACTACGTCTACATTGGTACAGCCCACAAGTATCAGTGAATTAATTGTTCACCCTGTACTACGTCTACATTGGTACAGCCCACAAGTATCAGTGAATTAATTGTTCACCCTGTACTACGTCTACATTGGTACAGCCCACAAGTATCAGTGAATTAATTGTTCACCCTGTACTACGTCTACATTGGTACAGCCCACAAGTATCAGTGAATTAATTGTTCACCCTGTACTATATCTACAGTGAGAGCCCACTTGCACGAGTGAATTGATTGTTCACCCTCTACTATGTCTACAATGAGAACCCACAATTATCAGTGAATTAATTGTTCACCCTGTACTATGTCTACAGTGAGAGACCACAAGTATCAATTAATTGATTGTTCACTCTTTACTATGCCTACAGTGAGAGTCCACACGTATAAGTGAATTGATTATTCACATGTACTATGTCTACAGTGGGAGCCCACAAGTATCAGTGAACTCATTTTTGTTATAATTTCACCAGCCTCAAGGCTCTCCCACATCTAGATATTTATGTGAATTACGTCTCTAGACTCCACGGAGGCGAGGCGGATGACTGGATGTGCCAGTGCACACCAAGACGATGGTCTAGCTTCTATTCCAGCAGAAGTGGGATAATCCTTTCCCACCAGTACGGCTCTGGAGTAGTTAAAGTTAGTTTCATATCCTTTACAGGACGTCGCAGTCAATCCCATCATTTTTGGCAGTTTGTGATTTTTTGGCAAGTGTGCGTTTATTAGTTTGCAATTTTGGTCGGAACGACCTGAACTCATACCATTGTATGAAAACTAGCGCAAGGTGATATGCTTCCAAATCGCCCGCAATTGTGTTTCGAACGCAGTATGCAAGATTATGAATTGCTTTGGGGTAGACCAAGCCTAATAAAAAATTGTATTAGACATTTTCAAAACTGAATAAGAATTCACAACAATGTTTTCCCATAGTGAATTTGAATAACGAAGACATAAACCATAGATTGTACGATTTATTGCCTGACATATGTCGCTGCATCCCATCAGGTACATACTGCAGAATTCACATAACATAGAGTAAAATAACAAGATACATCCTTTAAGTTGAAATATACACATGTTCGCACAGTTATGTCAATTGTCTACCACGGAAATTTTAAACTGACTATCATGTCTTTCTGTTTGCACAAAACTGGCCTATGTAGATTAATCATAATGGCTTCTGCAAACTTTAACAAGCGACTATTTTGTGTATTAAACAACACGCGAAAAGCGCTATCTCTATCAATTACATGGCCGGTTTCCAAGACGTGCCGTGCAATGGACGACGCCAGAAGTTTGTAATTGTGGTGTGTCTGGGAAGACAGGGAGACGAGGAAGGGAACTGGCCACTCATATTCCGTAGCCTACAACACGCGGCCTAAGAGTCTGCTATTCAACTGTAGTATCTGCTACGTGACTATAACACGCGGCCGGAGAGTCTGCTCTTCAACTGTAGTATCTGGTACGTGACTACAAAAGTTAGTTGCATATCCTTTACGTACGTAGCAGTCAAACCCAGCATTTTATGGCTGTTCGTGATTCCTGGGCAAGTTTACGTTCAGTAGTTTGCCATTGCTTTCTGAACGACCGGCACCCATACTATTTCATTAAAAAAGTCCGTCCGTGACTACCTTCGTTGACTTCCCATACACAATAAAGTTAAGCTTATGGCATTGTGTAAAGTATATTCAAACATGTAATATTTGTCAGCCCATACCTAAACATGTTAGTCCTCAGCTTATCCTAACTGCACATCGAAACATCCAGTCCATAAGTGCTCGGATGCCCTCACATTTAACCTCAGCGTGCTGAGGCGGACGGCACCGGGTCTGAGTTAGTTGACAATTCTTCTTGTCCTCTTGTTTAGCGCTCTTGTCTACACTGAATAGTCGTCAAACACGTCGGTCGCTCAAGACGTATTCAGCCAAACAATGATACAGATAAGCAACCGTTGTATTTTCATGTAGTATTTTTCAAGACGATTTTTCAAGAAGATTCAATACGATTGCGTGAAAGAGGCTAATGAAACTAGAATACTATATACAACAATAAGAAAGAGACAAACAGCTTTCTTTGGTCATGTGATGAGAAGAGAGGCATTGGAGAACATCGTGACAACTGGAAAGATCGAGGGGAAGAGAGGCAGAGGCAGACCAAGAGAAATGATGCTGGACGGATTGAGACGGTGGCATGGAGGAATATCATCAGCAGAGCTGATCCAGAACACCAGAGACCGAGATCTGTGGAGAGCCATGAACGCCTACGCCAGCCAGCACGGCACTTGATGATGATGAGTGCTTTTCATGTAGTGTTTTTCATGTAATTGTGTTTTTTTTTTTTTGGTACTGTGCTGACGAAGCCTTCCGCAACGTCCATTTTGTTTGTTGTAATCTTGTTCTATTAAAGCTCCCAATCTAATTCTCGTTGTGTTTTTTTATGGTGATTCATTCATTGTCCGGCTTCACCTCTTTTGACTATAAGTTCTTGCAGCCCGGTCAATGTTGCAGATGCACAGTCATCAATTGATTCGCATCTTCCTGCCTCTCTGAAGGCATTTAGCATAAATGTCCGATCCATTGCTTGTCCACAGAAGTCCCACCCGTTCACCTTACAGCTTATTCCTTACATCAGGCCTGGCACAAAATTCAATCTGACTTTTGTCAGCCTTGACCTCAGAGATATCGCCCAATGTCTTCAAGCTCAACCATCTCGATATTTCTCAGCATATACATTTAATCGCTCAGAAAGCCCGCCCTTGAACATTCTGTAAATCCAAGAGATGGCTAGTCTCATTGAGAGAGTAAGTATTCCGGCACCTACGCCACTGAGGGATAGTCTGATTGAGAGAGTATCCCGCTAGCTACGCCACTGAGGGATAGTCTGATTGAGAGAGTATCCCGCTAGCTACGCCACTGAGGGATAGTCTGATTGAGAGAGTATCCCGCTAGCTACGCCACTGAGGGATAGTCTGATTGAGAGAGTATCCCGCTAGCTACGCCACTGAGGGATAGTCTGATTGAGAGAGTATCCCGCTAGCTACGCCACTGAGGGATAGTCTGATTGAGAGAGTATCCCGTTAGCTACGCCACTGACGGCTAAGCTCTCTGTGGAAAACAATCCCCACTAAAGGGCCCTTTACACGTCTTTAGGGATAATGGTGCTAGACCCAGTTTTTATAGACCAATCAGCGCTCGGTGGATGTTGTGTCAGTGTCACGCGGCGGCCTTTACTTACCAATACATTTCCTGGTATCCATTTTAGCTTGGGTCGACCTGGAGGTCAATATTACAGCTGCGGATCGAACCCATGTTCTTCGTATCGACAGGAGAGTGTCTAAGCACTGCATTAATGAAGCTCTGTGAGGTCAGACACATGCGCTCGTGTTGTGACAGGAAAAATGCATTGATATGTATGGATGGGCACACATAGAAGCACAGGAAGGAGGAAGCGTTCAGAGAAAACAATAGAGAAGACACACACTGGAAACTATATAGATACTAGGGTTTGAACCTGCCACCTACAAATAACAACAGCTCCAGGCTATGCAAACCCAGCTATTGATATCCGTTGGCGTCAGTAGAAAAGCAACGCAAAGATGACAGCTCGCAGGGGATTGGAGTAGTTGGAGTAAATTAATTACGTTGTACCTGGGGGAATTGGTAAACTGTATGCCGGAACAATAATAAATAAGATTTATAAAAACGAACGCCTGGCATGGTAATGTATTGCTCTAGCATACAGAAGGAATATCACATCACAACATCCATCGGAACAGAAGTATTTGACCTAGGATTACCGACTCCTGTTGCCATTGATGTAGCCAGAGTGCATTGGCGTGGGGTCTAAGTAATGAGGGTGCATTAGAAAATATGAAGAGTGGAATACCAATTCAACCGATGCTAGCTGGGGATGTATAATATAATAGGTGTAGCGCTACAGTAATGAAATAACCGGCCCGTTATCGCTACCCATCATGAAATATTCATATCATAGATTGCTGCTTCAAAAAAGTTCTGCACGCAGCACTGGAAATTACCTTAACGAGCTGGCTTGTATGTGTGCACGAGGGTGTGGTAGATATCGGTACAGTCGATCTAGTACATGTGGGTGCAGTGGTGGTCTGCCAGCATGTCAGCTTGCCCGATGGCAAGTGGTCCCTCTAGACCCCTGACGAAATGGGTCACCTTAATCATTAGACAATAAGATTCAAGACGCCAATGTCCTATTCATTGCTTTGTGTTCCAGAAAGCAATGTTACACCCAGTATGCTACTATGTGGATTAGTGGGTTTGATGGGAGTAGATATGGGTGTGGTGGATATGTTACTTGTGGATATAGGTGTGATTTTAGTGGATTCAATGTAATTGATTGTAGAGGTGGTAATGGATCTAAATTGTGTGCCCTTTGATAGTGTAGTTGGTATAGAATAGTAGGATTTAGTAGATGTGAGTATAGTGGGATGTAGTAGATGTGAATTTAGTGGGATATAGTAAATGTGAGTACAGTGGGATGTAGTAGTTGTGAGCATAGTGGGATATAGTAAATGTGAGTACAGTGGGATGTAGTAGTTGTGAGTACAGTGGGATGTAGTAGATGTGAGTATAGTGGGATATACCGTATTTTACGGAGTATAAGATGCACTTTTTTCTTCAAAAAATTGCCTCCAAAATGCAGGTGCGTCTTATACTCGAAATTAATATAATATAATAATATAATGTTATTTTTTTTAAATTTTAATTGCTTAAAAATTAATGTGCGTCTTATAGTCCGTAAAATACGGTAGTAAATGTGAGTACAGTGGGATGTAGTAAATGTGAGTACAGTGGGATGTAGTAAATGTGAGTACAGTGGGATGTAGTAGTTATGAGTACAGTGAAATGTAGTAAATGTAAGTACAGAGGGATGTAGTAGATGTGAGTATAGAGGGATGTAGTAGTTGTGAGTACAGTGGGATGTAGTAGATGTGTGTACAGTGGGATGTAATAGATGTAAGTACAGAGGGATGTAGGAGATGTGAGTATAGAGGGATGTTATAGTGGGATGTAGGAGATGTAATTATAGTGGGATATAGGAGATGTTATTATAGTGCGATATAGGAGATGTAGTTATAGTGGGGGTATAGATGTGTTGCTGTCCATTTCTTGCGAGGTTCTGTGATTTGAGGAATCGTGATAAACTATCCATCTTTAAAGAAGATAGTTTGCCGTTGCTTTCCTTCCTGGCAGTGACCATTCTGGCCGGTGACCTTAGCCGCGAAACTTGAGACCGTAACCAACAACTATCTGTCGGCTGCCCTCAAAATTCCATCTGATGGCTGTGGATATATGTTTGCGAGGAAAATGCAAAGAATATCACAGACAGAGAGAAAAACAAATGACCAAGTCCTACAAGAAGCAAATGAAAATCGCACTCAGATTAGAAAAATTAGACCTAGACAGTCAACATTTTTGGTTACGTTATGAGAAGAAATAAATTGGAGAACTTCGTGACAACTGACAAGATCGAGGGGAAGAGAACAAGGGCAAGACAGAGAAGTAAATACCTGGACGCCTTGACCACATGGTATGGTGGAGACAAGAACACTAAGCTGATACACGACTTTGGTGATTTAGTGAGATGGCAAACAGATCGCCGACGCTTATCGGCATGGTACACGATGGATGGATATAGATACGATTATAATGAGATGTAGGAGATGTAATTATACTTGGATGTGGTAGATGTGGTTGTAGTGGAATGTGGTAGATGTGATAGTAGTGGGATGTGGTAGATGTGATTGTAGTGGCATGTGGTAGATGTGATTATCATAGGATGTGGTAGATGTGACTGTAGTGGGATGTGGTAGATGTGATAGTAGTGGGATGTGGTAGATGTGATTGTAGTGGGATGTGGTAGATGTGATAGTAGTGGCATGTGGTAGATGTGATTGTAGTGGGATGTGGTAGATGTGATTGTAGTGGGATGTGGTAGATGTGATAGTAGTGGCATGTGGTAGATGTGATTGTAGTGGGATGTGGTAGATGTGATAGTAGTGGGATGTGGTAGATGTGATTGTAGTGGGATGTGATAGTAGTGGGATGTGGTAAATGTGATTGTAGTAGGATGTGGTAATGTGATAGTAGTGGGATGTGGTAGATGTGATTGTAGTGGGATGTGGTAGATGTGATAGTAGTGGGATGTGGTAGATGTGATAGTAGTGGGATGTGGTAGATGTGATTGTAGTGGGATGTGGTAGATGTGATAGTAGTGGGATGTGGTAGATGTGATTGTAGTGGGATGTGGTAGATGTGATTATCATAGGATGTGGAAGATGTGATTGTAGTGGGATGTGGTAGATGTGATTGTAGTGGGATGTGGTAGATGTGATTGTAGTGGGATGTGGTAGATGTGATTGTAGTGGGATGTGGTAGATGTGATTGTAGTGGGATGTGGTAGATGCGATTATCGTAGGATGTGGTAGATGTGATTGTAGTGGAATGTGGTAGATGTGATTGTAGTGGGATGTGGTAGATGTGATTGTAGTGGGATGTGGTAGATGTGATTATCATAGGATGTGGTAGATGTGATTGTAGTGGGATGTGGTGGATGTAATAGTAGTGGGATGTGGTAGATGTGATTGTAGTGGGATGTGGTAGATGTGATAGTAGTGGCATGTGGTAGATGTGATTGTAGTGGGATGTGGTAAATGTGATTGTAGTGGGATGTGGTAGATGTGATAGTAGTGGGATGTGGTAGATGTGATTGTAGTAGGATGTGGTAGATGTGATAGTAGTGGCATGTGGTAAATGTGATAGTAGTGGGATGTGGTAGATGTGATAGTAGTGAGATGTGGTAGATGTGATTGTAGTAGGATGTGGTAGATGTGATAGTAGTGGGATGTGGTAGATGTTATTGTAGTGGGATGTGGTAGATGTGATAGTAGTGGGATGTTGTAGATGTGATTGCAGTGGAACGTGGTAGATGTGATTATCACAGGATGTGGTAGATATGATTGTAGTGGGATGTGGTAGATGTGATTATAGTGGGATGTGGTAGATGTGATTGTAGTGGGATGTGGTAGATGTGATTGTAGTGGAATGTGGTAGATGTGATTGTAGTGGGATGTGGTAGATGTGATTGTAGTGGGATGTGGTAGATGTGATTGTAGTGGGATGTGGTAGATGTGATAGTAGTGGGATGTTTTAGATGTGATTGTAGTGGGATGTGGTAGATGTGATAGTAGTGGGATGTGGTAGATGTGATTGTAGTGGGATGTGGTAGATGTGATAGTAGTGGCATGTGGTAGATGTGATAGTAGTGGGATGTGGTATATGTGATAGTAGTGGGATGTGGTAGATGTGATTGTAGTAGGGTGTGGTAGGTGTGATAGTAGTGGGATGTGGTAGATGTGATAGTAGTGGGATGTGGTAGATGTGATAGTAGTCGGATGTGGTAGATGTGATTGTAGTGGGATGTGGTAGATGTGATTGTAGTGGGATGTGGTAGATGTGGTAGTAGTGGGATGTGGTAGATGTGATAGTAGTGGCATGTGGTAGATGTGATTGTAGTGGGATGTGGTAGATGTGATTGTAGTGGGATGTGGTAGATGCGATTATCATAGGATGTGGTAGATGTGATAGTAGTGGCATGTGGTAGATGTGATTGTCGTGGGATGTGGTAGATGTGATTATCATAGGATGTGGTAATGTGATAGTAGTGGCATGTGGTAGATGTGATTGTAGTGGGATGTGGTAGATGTGATTATCATAGGATCTGGTAGATGTGATTTTAGTGGGATGTGGTAGATGTGATTATCATAGGATGTGGTAGATGTGATAGTAGTGGCATGTGGTAGATGTGATTGTCGTGGGATGTGATAGATGTGATAGTAGTGGCATGTGGTAGTTTTGATTGTCGTGGGATGTGGTAGATATGATTATCATAGGATGTGGTAGATGTGATAGTAGTGGCATGTGGTAGATGTGATTGTAGTGGGATGTGGTAGATGTGATTATCATAGGATGTGGTAGATGTGATTTTAGTGTGATGTGGTAGATGTGATTATCATAGGATGTGGTAGATGTGATTGTTGTGGGATGTGGTAGATGTGATTGTCGTGGGACGTGGTAGATGTTATGGGTGTTGTTGCTGATGTAGGTGGTGTGTGGTGTGTTTGCTGATGTAGGTGGTGTGTGGTTGCTGATGTAGGTGGCGTGTGGTTGCTGATGTAGTTGATGTGTGGTGTGGGTGCTGAAGTAGTTTGTGTGTTTGCTGATGTAGTTGGTGTAGTTCCTGATGTATTTGGCGTGGTTGCTGATGTAGGTGGCGTGTGGTGTAGTTGCTGATGTAGTGGGTGAGGTGTTATGAGTAGTGGGTGTGGTTTTGGGAGCAGTAAATCTGTTTGTGAATGTAGTAGACATGTTCTTTTTTATATTGTGGTCATGGGTTCGCATGTAGTGATTGTTTCTGTGGGTGTAGTAAGTGTGGTTGTCAATGTAGGGGACGTGGATGTGAATGTGGTGGCTGGCTTTGTTGATGTAGTAAGTGTGATTGTCAATGTAGGAGACGCAAATGTGAATGTGGTGGCTGTCTCTGTGTGTGTAGTAAGTGTGGTTGTCAATGTAGGGGACGCAGATGTGAATGTGGTGACTGGTTTTGTGGGTGTAGTAAGTGTGGTTGTCAATGTAGGGGACGCGGATGTGAATGTGTTGACTGTCTTTGTGGATGTAGTAAATGTGGTTGTCAATGTAAGGTACGCGGATGTGAATGTGGCGGCTGTGTCTGTGGGTGTAGTAAGTCTGGATGTCAATGTAGGGGACTCGGATGTGATTGGTCGCAAAGTTGTGGATGTGACTAGTGTCTGTAAGTGAAATTAGCATATAAGCGTAGCAGATGTGGATAGTATTACTGGGTGGTCTAAATGAGTGAAATATTTGTAGTTAAGGATAACGTAACTGCAGTTGTGATAGATCTGAATGTGAATAGGATCGATACAATCGGTATTTAAGCAAATTTGTGTTGCACTCGCTGGCTTTGAACTCAAGCGTTGTCCATAACACTACTTCTAGTAGTGCTGGACTGAATTGTGCATGTAGATTAGTGTTCCTATTAACAGTGTCTCTCTCCATCCAGGCGAACCAACTCCGACTTCAGAGGTATTTGAACACATAAAGCGGTTATGTGTGTAAAGGTATGGGTTTGTGGGTGTAGTGGTATGGCATTTGAAGCGAAGGTGTTTTATGGTGTCAGATGTGCTATCGACACTTCACTCTTATTTGTGGCTAATGGTTTATGAATCTCCAGCATCAGATAATCATTGGCATGGTTGCTATTTGTTGCTGTAACGCATTGGACACACTCAATTGCACGTTCTTCTGGATAATACACTATTGTTCCATGGCTGATTCTGTCATGGTCCGATAGATGTTCAAAATTTGATCACATGCACGTCTACCGAGCGGGTGTGAATAATGGGAAGGGGTGGAAATAGTTAACAACGAGATAACTACGACGCTAGATGACCAATTCTTGATTTATGATGCTGCAGTTATTCAGCCATTAGTCTGTGGATAATCTTTGCAATCCATGCATGTCGGTAGGTGCTAGGACAAGCCCAGCAGCGTGTAGGAGCTGATGGTATCAGTACTGTGTTGTCTGACTGCCAACTGTTTGCTTTATGTGAGGCATTCTTTCTGTAGGGCATTCTTTCTGTAGGGCATTCTTTCTGTGAGGCATTATTTCTGTTGGGCATTCTTTCTGTGAGGCATTCTTTCTGTAGGGCATTCTTTCTGTAGGGCATTCTTTCTGTGAGGCATTATTTCTGTGGGGCATTCTTTCCGTGAGGCAATCTTTCTGTAGGGCATTCTTTCTGTAGGGCATTCTTTCTGTGAGGCATTCTTTCTGTGAGGCATTATTTCTGTGGGGCATTCTTTCTGTGAGGCATTCTTTCTGTGAGGCATTCTTTCTGTGAGGCATTCTTTCTGTAGGGCATTCTTTCTGTGAGCCGTTATTTCTGTGAGGCATTCTTTCTGTAGGGCATTCTTTCTGTGAGGCATTATTTCTGTGGGGCATTCTTTCTGTGAGGCATTCTTTCTGTGAGGCATTCTTTCTGTAGGGCATTATTTCTGTGAGGCATTATTTCTGTGAGGCATTCTTTCTGTGAGGCATTCTTTCTGTAGGGCATTCTTTCTGTAAGGCATTCTTTCTGTGAGGCATTATTTCTGTGAGGCATTATTTCTGTGAGGCAATCTTTCTGTGAGGCATTCTTTCTGTGAGGCATTCTTTCTGTAGGGCATTCTTTCTGTGAGGCATTTTTTCTGTAGGGCATTCTTTCTATAGGGCATTCTTTCTGTGAGGCATTATTTCTGTGGGGCATTCTTTCTGTGAGGCAATCTTTCTGTAGGGCATTCTTTCTGTAGGGCATTCTTTCTGTGAGGCATTCTTTCTGTGAGGCATTATTTCTGTGGGGCATTCTTTCTGTGAGGCATTCTTTCTGTGAGGCATTCTTTCTGTAGGGCATTATTTCTGTGAGGCATTCTTTCTGTGAGGCATTCTTTCTGTGAGGCATTCTTTCTGTGAGGCATTCTTTCTGTGAGGCATTCTTTCTGTAGGGCATTCTTTCTGTAGGGCATTCTTTCTGTGAGGCATTATTTCTGTGGGGCATTCTTTCTGTGAGGCAATCTTTCTGTGAGGCATTCTTTCTGTAGGGCATTATTTCTGTGAGGCATTATTTCTGTTGGGCATTCTTTCTGTGAGGCATTCTTTCTGTAGGGCATTCTTTCTGTAGGGCATTCTTTCTGTGAGGCATTATTTCTGTGGGGCATTCTTTCTGTGAGGCAATCTTTCTGTAGGGCATTCTTTCTGTAGGGCATTCTTTCTGTGAGGCATTCTTTCTGTGAGGCATTATTTCTGTGGGGCATTCTTTCTGTAGGGCATTCTTTCTGTGAGGCATTATTTCTGTGGGGCATTCTTTCTGTGAGGCATTCTTTCTGTGAGGCATTCTTTCTGTAGGGCATTATTTCTGTGAGGCATTATTTCTGTGTGGCATTCTTTCTGTAGGGCATTATTTCTGTGAGGCATTCTTTCTGTGAGGCATTCTTTCTGTAGGGCATTATTTATGTGAGGCATTATTTCTGTGAGGCATTATTTCTGTGAGGCATTCTTTCTGTAGGGCATTATTTCTGTGAGGCATTCTTTCTGTGAGGCATTATTTCTGTGAGGCATTCTTTCTGTGAGGCATTCTTTCTGTGAGGCATTATTTCTGTGAGGCATTCTTTCTGTGAGGCATTCTTTCTGTGAGGCATTATTTCTGTGAGGCATTCTTTCTGTGAGGCATTCTTTCTGTAGGGCATTATTTCTGTGAGGCATTTTTTCTGTGAGGCATTTTTTCTGTGAGGCATTATTTCTGTGAGGCATTCTTTCTGTAGGGCATTATTTCTGTGAGGCATTCTTTCTGTGAGGCATTCTTTCTGTAGGGCATTATTTCTGTGAGGCATTATTTCTGTGAGGCATTATTTCTGTGAGGCATTCTTTCTGTAGGGCATTATTTCTGTGAGGCATTCTTTCTGTGAGGCATTATTTCTGTGAGGCATTCTTTCTGTGAGGCATTCTTTCTGTGAAGCATTTCTGTTCTTCTTTTGCTCCTTCCTTAGCCAATCGATCAGCTCTGTCGTTTCCAGGTATTCCACAGTGGGATGGTATCCACTGTATGGTGACCTTATTCCGACTTCTAACTTCAGAAAATAGTGTCCTTAGTACTGGCAATTTTCCCAGACAGCAGCACCTCGAGTACTAATTTTGCACCTGTCAATAGCACCACAGGTTGTGTACGATGGCTGGTATTTAGAAATTTCTCTGTTGCTAACTTGATTGCCTCAATTTCAGCATCATAGTTATGGCAGTACTTTCCTGCTGGTACTCTGGCCGTGTTCCTAGTATTATTTGGGTATTCTATGTACACTCCCGCTCCTCTGTTTCGAACAGCATTTTGTGCTGACCCATCTGTGTAGACTCGGGGATCCAAAGGTCCTGTGGGTATGCTTCATCAAGGAAGCTGAGAGTGGCTGTTCTGCGCTGTACACTGTCTGTACTTACTTGTCAAATATTCCTTTCACTTTTGTCTGGATTTGTAGTGATAGTCTATGTTCATCTTTCCATGTAGTTCGCTCTCGAATAGTTGTCAGGGGGATACCAACTGTGGGCCGATCTGTGGTTTCTCTGCAGATAGTTTGGCCTGGTGGATAAAACTGTTTCATTTCAACCGCCCCATAGCTAAGTTTTCAAATCTGTTCTTCATAGGGTGGCTTCGCAAGCTGATGAACTTTTCTGATTGTATCAGCGTTTTCTTATCTCTGCGTTCTCTCAATGCTTGTGTCCTCCCCATCTTCTCCATCTCCACTATAGGGGTTGATCTCATCCCTCCTGTGGTGACCCTAAATAATTGATGTTGCACCTTGTCCTGCTCTTGTAGTGTAGTTTTTTTAATACTGAACACCACGCAGGTGACTCCTATTCCAGCTGTGGTTGTATGCTCTGTTGATAAACTTTGCTAAGTATTTTCCCACTGGCTCCTCATGTGGTTCTATGTAGTTTTCTCAGGATGGCTACTTTCCTTCTGGCTTTTGCTACTGCTTTGTTGATGTGCTTTCTCCATGTCAGTCTGCTATCAAATGTTACTCCAAGGTATGTTGGTTCTTTATTTTCTCTAAGGGGAATTTCATCCTCTGGATGATCCCTGCCTTTTGTTTTGGAGAGAGGGTAAAAAGAGTGGTGGTAAACTTGTCAGTATTTATGCGAACACACCATCTATTTGCCCATGCAACAAATGTATCTACAGCTCTTTGTAGCGATCTGGTGGCCACTGATGCATGTTCATTTGTGCTTCATAGAACCAGGTCATAAGCCTACATTGCCGCTTTAATTCCATGCGGTATATTAGCAACAAGATCATTGATAAAGATTAGAAAAAGTATGGGGTAGAAGACTCCACCCTGAAGAACACCGTGACGCAGTAGTACTGATTTTGCATCTGTCAATACCCTGCGTAGAACCGTCATCAGAGAAGGCTCATTCAACGGCCAAGTGAACATCCAGGATCTACAACAGGTAGCAGCGAACCGCCGGACATGGAGAGCCATGACTTCTGCCCTATGCGCCGCCTTAGGCTCAAGAGGAAAGACTAACTAACTAACTAATACCACTACACCCACAAACACATACGTTTACACACAAAACAGCTTTATGTGTTCAAATACCCCTGAAGTCGGAGTGGGTTTGCCTGATGGGAAGGGACACTGTTAATAGGAAAGCTAATCCACAAGCAAAATTTTTTGGATTCTGTAAACGGAATTGTTATATGGACTTCTGTTATGGGATCTATTCGTTGGACGATTGGTACCGGATTTATTCATTGTAATTCTTTCTATCACATGATCTATTCATTGGACGTCTATTACAGGATCTATTCATTGGACTTCTATTACAGGATCTATTAATTGGACTTCTATTACAGGATCTATTCAACTGACTTCTGTTACATGATCTATTTGTTGGACTTCAATTACTGGATCTATTCATTGGACATCCGGTACCGCAATGTAGCGAAAGTGACTATTGGTGTAGTTGTATGGTTCTCTTTTGGTTTAAGGAGAGGAGGGAGGATAATCTAAATCTGCTAAATTAACTTATAAATTAACCACTTAGTGTTTAAATTTTACTGAACTGTTCCTGCGTTGGCAGCGTGATGTTTAATTCATATAATTTCATATATATATATATATATATATATATATATATATATATATATATATATATATATATATATATATATATATATATATATATATATGCTGTATTTGTAATGTCTGTGCAGTGGTTGAAAATATTGCCGGTCCAAGTTTTGTATTCATTCTCTGTAAAGTTCACGCAGCGTAATCATCATCATCATCATCATCATCATCATGTGCCATGCCGGTAAGAGTGGACGGTCATGTCTCGCCATCTCACTCGATCAACAGAGTCGGGGATCAGCTCAGTGTTCCTTGTCTACCATGTCACATGGTCAAGCCATCCAGGTATTTGCTTCTCTTCCTTTTTCTTGCTCTTGCCCCCTCAATCTTGCCAGTTGTCACCAAGTTCTCCAATTTATTCCCTCTCATAACGTGACCAAAATATGTTGACTGGCTACGTCGAATTTCTCTAATCAGTTTACGATTTTCATTTGTTTCTTGTTGAACTTGGTCATTGTTTTTTTTCTGTCTGTCCATGGTATCCTTTACATTTTCCTCAGAAACTACATTTCCAAAGCCGTCAGATGTTTTTTAGCCTGTTTGCTGATTGTCTTTGCTTTACATCCGCACAAAAGCATAAGTTCAATGTAGCACCTCAACACTATTTTCCTCGTTGTAAATGACATCTTTTTATTGGTCAGTATGATTTCCATCTTGCAAAAGGCTACCTTCGCCATGGTGATTCTTGTTCTAATCTCTTCAAGAGAACTCCCATCAGATGTTATGAGTGTTATGAGTGTTCCGAGATAATTATACGGATTCACTTACGAAAGAATATTCCCATTTACTTGTATATTACATTGTGGTATTTCGTTCTTCCTAGTGACGACCTTAATCTGTCTCAATCTGCAACGTAATAGGTAAATACAAAACTTGGACCGGCAATATTTTCAATCATTCATTAAAAATACACCCTGTACATTATGCAGGGCCGCTAATCGACTTTCCGGCGTCTTAATCAAGTGCAACTGGTGTCTGAGGGTTTCCCTGCGAGGCCAATACTGGACCCCCTCTGGGGTTTCTACACTTGGCTGCTGCCACACTGGTCAGCTCGTAGCACCGAGATTGCCCTTTGAATTGTGGACATTTGTGACTTGCACGCGGGACCACTCTTGTACGTTAGGGCGAGAAAGTTAGGAATTCAATCCCATTAATTTAAGAGATGAGAGACCCAAGAGATGTCCTAGTATTTTGTCAATCCCCTGCCCTCCGTATACCGGAAGAACACCACGTATCTTGTGTAGTCGATTGGTCTTCGTCATATAAATTAAAATGTACGTAAATACCACAAACAAAAAAACTATACAGTAAAAAGGACGACACAAGCACCACTCGTGGCTAATATGCGTATCGGCAACACAAATAGCAAGCGTTGGTTGGAACAAGATGGAAATTACCAACACAAAGAATCCGTCTGGGTGTTGATTCCCAGAAGGGGAAACTATGTAATCAAAGAGCGTTCAGTCATGAAAAATGCAGTGCTTCATTCAATCTCTTGTTGACGGCTCATACGTGCACACGAAATACACACAATCAAAATGGAAAAAAATGACAGGTTGGCTGGATGAATTAATTATTTAAAATGTCAGTACGGTTACAGCATATTATCGAACAGATGAGTTGCTGGCTTGCAGGTGTCGAAATATGGGGTCAGGTCACGCACAGTTGTACAGGAGCTCCGTACTTAAAACATCCACGAAGATGACGAAACTGAGCTTATGTGAATGAAATCATAATAACTCACAGATCAGTATCATTAGAAGCCAGAACATTACTGGATACTTGCCATAAATGTACGACATGCGGAGATGGACAGTGGGCATATAGAGCTGGGCCTATATTTGCACAGACCATCCGTCACTCCATGGATGTCGTCATCAAGCTCACGCGGGGCGCCTTCACTTCCAAGGAAATCTTCTGATACTCGTGTTTAGCTGGGCCGGCCTGGGAGCCACGGCCAGATGACAAAATCCATTCCGATGAGAATAACGGTGAAAAATATGACAAACAACCTTGTGCAACATGTGCTATCTATGAAGACCTGTTGTTCCAATACTGTTTGCACTCAAACAACAGCCTGTTGTTTGTTTAAAGTTGCGTATCCTTTACAGAACATTGCAGGCAACACCAGCAATTAACTGCCGTTGTTGATGTCTTGGCTATTTCTTTATGTTCAGTAATTTGCCATTGCTTTCTGAACGGCTCCCATAACAACGCGTTAAAACCAGCGACACACGGTCTGCTGCCAAATCGGTCACGGCTGTGTTTCGAACGCGGGTAAGTGGTATTACGAATAGCGTCCGCAACGCCATCGCCACGGAGACCTCTGTTAGAGGCCCGTAATAATTCCAAGTCAAGGCATAATTATTTTTGTTACAATTAGCAGACAGAATAGTTGATAATGTCGGGTGTGTGAGAGAGATGAGGATAAAAGAGACCTATAAACTGTAGGATACATGAATACTGTCGTGAAAGAATACTGACATAATGAGGCCAGCATCGGGACTGATGTTCGAGAAGAGAAGCCACAGACAAATAAACATCAACTTATTATCGAAACCAAGGAGACAAATGGCAGCATAAGCAGCAGTGACAGTCCTCAGACATTTACAGATGTGAAACACTACAAGTGTAAATCTCCTTGCCTGAAACAATGTCGCAAGTTATTTAGCCATTTAGCACTTCTTCACCGATTGGAAAGTAACAGCGGATGAAAGTTAATTTCTGCTCTGATCAGTGTCTGCCTGAGGGCTTTGTCCGGGCTCTGTAGACCGGTGTTGCTGCCACTAAACTGTTAATTTACTACCAATTTTAGCCCTTTCAAATGTCAGCCTACACTCCCACGTGACTCGTCTCAGTTGTGGCCAGTGGCAGGTTAGTGTTCCTGGGTATTTCTTGGTGAAAATATGTCGTCGCCAGGTGGGTATTTCTAGATGGACATATATCGAGTTTAGTGGGTCTTTCTTTGTGGAAAACATGACGTTGTTAGGGGGGTCTTTCTTGGTGGACATATGTCGTCGTTAGGGGGTCTTTCTTGGTGGAAATACATCATCTGTGGGTGGATATAACCTCGTGGACACATATTGTCGTTAGATGGGTATTTCTTGGTAGAAACTTAATTAAGTGCGTCATTCTTGGTGGAAACATATCGTCGTTAGGTGGGGTTTCTTGGTGGAAATATATCGTCGTTATTTGGGCATTTCTTAGTGAAAATATATCGTCATTGGGGGGGGGGGGGGGGTTCTTGATGGAAATATACCGTGGTTAGTTGGGTATTTATTGGTGGAAACCTATCGTAGCTGGGTATTTCTTTGTCATTGGGTGAGTATTTCATGGTGGCATTATATCGTCGTAGAACTGGTATTTCTTGGTGGAAAGACATCGTCGTTGGGTGGGCATTTCTAGACGGTAACATATCGTCGTTGGGTGAATATTTCTTTATGGTTAATATACCATTGTTTAGTGAGGTTTTCCTTGGTGGAGACATATAAATGTCGGGTAGACCTTGGGGCACGGATTAATTCTCATCTAGATACTTGTATAGCATGGGGTCGAATTTGTCAGTCTCAGTGTATGCATTACACAGTCCCAGCCGCGAGCACACACACACAAACACACACACACACACACACTATTTTGGATGCCAAACATTCTACACCTGAATATGCATAAATGAGGCCTGCTAAATCCAAATATAACATTTATTTCTCTGTAGCATCTCTAGTTTTTTTCTTAGATACGGGCATCTGTGTATTTAATTGATAATATTACAGTATTTTCTGTATGAGGCATGTATGGGGGGGGGGGGGGGGGGACTATTGCTATCTAGTCCCTTACAAAATTAAACTACTTGTTTACTCACAGCTTCAGTTTTCCTAGAATCTTCCAAGACTGGCCTTTTTTTAAAAACAGATTTTTACCCACTGCGTGCATGCTAGTATATATTTATTTTCTTACACTTCTTACATATTATTTATTGTGTTAGTTTTGTGGAGAGTAGCCGCATACCAGGCGTTCAATACGCAGCGCTGACCGATTCGGCAGCGGACCGTGTCCCGTTGTGTTATAACGTGTTGGTATGGGTGCCGGTCGTTCAGAAGCAATGGCAAAACTACTTAACGTAAAACTTGCCCAGGAATCACAAACAACAAGAAATTTCTGGGGTTGACTGCTACGTCCGTAAATGATAAGCAACTTTTAAAGAAAAAACCACTTTGAAGGAGAACATAGGAAGCATATTACTGTTTTGCGAAAAAGACAATGTATGTGACCAGGGCAAGTCTAGGGCTCCTCATATTGTTTTGTGTTGAACACCTGCTCCAGTAGATTTGTGGGAAAAGAAACTGTTTAGACTCTTTGTAATACGAATGGTTTGGAGAGAACTCAAGAACCACTATGATGACTGTTATTTATGCGTTGTCAATATTATGGGAATTAATGGGGAAAAAATCACGAACAATAGAAATATCCACAATTAGATTCTGCTAAAGGATCTGTGCCGCCCTCCCTGGTCTAGTGTTACACGACTTTCTCCGTAATCCCGTATACTCTCATAAGACTTCTTGTGATGTGCACAAGAATTGGTAGCGGTTCTCTCCGCGTAGGTAACTTACGGGGTATATGAGTCGGTCGCTCAGAAAGCAATGGCAAACTACTGAGCGTACTCTTGCCAAGAATTCAACAATCAGCTGAAAGATGCTGATTGTTGAATGCGATGTCCTGTAAAGGATATGCGAACCAAAAAAAAAAAAAAAGACGACCTGTTCCACGCAGAGATAACATACCAATTCCAACTTTCAGACGGGTTCGGATACAATACTGGAAGTTGAGACAGCAGTGGCATGTGGTACGACAAGTGACAGTGGTAGTGATTTCTAAGATGACTTTCCAGCTGCTCAACTTTTCGACCAGCGTGAACTTAATGATCAATTCCGAGATCTATATCTCTGCAAGGAATCTTTAGACTTTTTAGCTTCACGATTGAAAGAAAAACAAAAGTACTGACTGCTGAAACAAAGGTTTAAATTTTATCGCAGCAGAGAACAATGTTTACTTCCATTCTTTTGTAAAGAAAACAACCTTATGTTTTGTAATAATGCAGGAGTTCTTGTAAACGAAATGGGCGTAAGTTATACACAAGATGAATGGCGACTTTTCATTGACAGGTCAAAAATATTTTTATGAAAGGTGTTTTCTTACACAATGTTAAAAAAAATCACTCCATTCCAACTGTTTATTCAGAAGTTAAAAGTGAACACACCTGCTGAATGAGGCGTATGCTACAATAAACACAGTTTTGGAAAATAAAAAAACTGGAGTATAAAGAACATATCCGGATCGTTTGTGTAGATCTTAAAATGATGAGCGTCTTGCTTGGCCAGTAAATGACATTCACTAAGATACATGCTATATATGTTTGTGGGACAACAGGACACAAGAAACGCACCGGACAGAGAAACTGTTGTCGTTGAGGGATGAATTTAAATATTGTCAACAAGCCTCTCATTTATCGAAAAAGAGTTCTACTGCCACCATTACATGTAAAGCCTGGTTTGATGAAGCAATATGTTAAGGCACTGAACATAAATAGTACCTGTTCTAATTACTTATGCAGAAAGTTTCCCGAATTGAGCACAGACAACCTAGAACAGAGAAGCTGGAATGTTTTTATGGACCTCAAAATAGAAAGTTAATAAACTATCCCAATTGTATTTATGTGATGAACGAAAACAGAGCTCACGGCCTTGTCATCATTTGCTTTAGTTGTGCACAACTTTCTGGTTTAAAGCAGACAAATATTCTGAATTAGTTGGAAACATACTGTAGATTTTCTTTTTTATATATGCTTGGATGCAACAGGAGCATCTCAATAACCATTTACATTTCTTTCCCGAAAATCTTAGCGACTGTAGTGAAGAACAATGTAAAAGATTTCACCAAGATACAAGAGCAATGTAAAAGATTTCACCAAGATACAAGAACAATGTAAAAGATTTCACCAAGATACAAGAACAATGTAAAAGATTTCACCAAGATACAAGAACAATGTAAAAGATTTCACCAAGATACAAGAACAATGGAAAAGATTTCACCAAGATACAAGAACAATGGAATAAAGATACCAGGGACTTTTGGATGTCCATATGATGGCAGATTACTGTTGGACCCTTCAATGTGACTGTTCATGCATATCACATTCCAGGAAACCCTAGAAAAGAAGCTTTTTTGTGTGACGACTATACATTTGTAAATGCTAGTGATAACGTTTGAATATATTTTTGGTGTTTTATAGGAAGGTAATTATTGCACAGTATTTACATATAATATGAATGCAGATTGCAGTCAAACTGCCACTGATGGCACCTAACTCTAGGGTTGTACATAAAAAGTTACCCTACTAAGAAGATCATTCTTAGTTATCTCAAAACCTAGAGGTGATAGAAAAACAAATCTGATAACATTTTGTGAAGCAGCATCACAAAAGTACCCGAGAACAGGTATAACATTTAAGGCACCAAATGTGTGGCAATCATGTTATTGATAATACTTTGATTTCTTGCATGACTGTCATCATCATCGTTGTCGTCATCAGCATCGTCGCCATTGTCGTTAGCATCAGATTAGTCAGAAAAGCTTGAAGACGTCCTCCCAGAGTTCTTTGTGCTTTGCATGTTCCCCAAAGTTATAGTCTTTCTTTCTCGGAGTTTCTGTAATTTCATGTATCCATCCTCTTTGTGACTGAACTCATGAACTATATAGTTGTCAATACCATGAAACATGTACAATTTAACATCTACAACATATCACTGGGCTGGTATAGAATATGCTTCAGTGTCAAGTTCCCCCCATTTGCTGGTACTGAGGTCAAATCCTGGACGTGGGCCTTTGTGACATTAAAATTTATTGAATAACTAGCTGACCCGGCCCGGCTTCTCCCAGTCCCTGGTGGTGAGCATCTCATTTAATTCATATAAGTAGTCATATAAGTTCCCGTTCCCGTTCCCGACTATCTGTCTGTCTGTCTGTCTGTCTGTCTGACCCGGCCCGGCATCGCCCAGCTCCTGGTGTGGAGCATCTCATTTAATTCATATAAGTAGTCATATAAGCTCCCGTTCCCAACTATCTGTCTGTCTGTCTGTCTAGCTATCTGACCCGGCGTGGCTTCGCCCAGCTCCTGGCGGGTAGCGTCTCATTAAATTCATACAACAAAAAAAAGTAACTTAAAAGAATGTCCTTCCACACACCATCCATTATTTCTAATGAAAACTGTTTCTAATCACCTGCATGACTGTAGATAACTTCTTAAGCATAAAAAGATGAGTTACAATGTTATGCATTATGCATTATTTTTATGAAAACTTTGAAAATGCCTTAAAGTTTGTATCATTATTTATTATAACTCATATGCCGGTACATAACTATAGACAAAGAGTTTATAAATCTTTGAAAACGATGCAACAATATGACTATAAGTTATACAGTAAAGTTATTAAAAGTTATGCCCCTTGAAATAACTTTTCTAGAGTTAAGTCCCCTAGCTGTATATAAGATTATAATGTAAAATGAAAAATTAAATAATATTAAGTAAGCATCCGATTTCACACTCAAAAAATAACACAGTTGGCTGCGCTGGAATGAAAGGAAGGCGTGTAGAAAATTTCATCTCAATCGGATGGGCCGTTCGCGAACGCATAAAGGACATACATACAGACATACAGACGGAGATCCTATTTTATATATAAGATTCAATCTGACTAAATGTTCACTGGAAGTTTTTTTCTGGAAGGTAAGATGCCTGTGTGACGATGACCCACTGGCCCACCGAGTGCAGCGTCCTCGCAAATACATTAGACAATAGCTTTGTAATATACACTCAGTATGCTACAACTGGGTCTGGTGCATGTTTTCCTGGGAGTCTCCGATGCTATGTGCTTGCACCGCCTGCCTCGCGTTCTGACAGTTGTGGATTCGATTTCGTAACACGTCGTTTAGATCACGAGTGCAGTTTTCACGGAGACTCCTGGGGTCCATCGCGGGAGCTACGGAGTTTGCGCTTAGAGTGAGGCTTTTGGCAGCAGGCCACCCTGCTTAAAGAAACCGCTACGTGTGGGATAAAACCCGGTGCAATGTAGTCGACCATCTTGACTTTTCAACCCTTGTTATGACATGTTTACAGTATTTTCAACGAAGTACCCTACATAATTTAACGAGTA
Organism: Cepaea hortensis; assembly: GCA_963921405.1. NCBI lineage: Eukaryota > Metazoa > Mollusca > Gastropoda > Stylommatophora > Helicidae > Cepaea > Cepaea hortensis. The sequence goes on from OY992876.1 coordinate 57,141,385, forward strand.
TAACCGACAACCTGTTGATCACCCTGAAATATATTAGTTCAAGGCTTCTCATTTGTTGGTCATTCGTGATCCATTATCAGAATCGTCAAGTGCTACGTCGATAAGCATGAGAGGTCATGGTTCGACATCTCAGACGATAACCAAGTCTGTGTTCTCGTCCCAGTTATGCCATGTTTGCCTCCCTATCCTGTTTTCCCATCAAGATTGCCAGTTGTCACTTAGTTTTCGGGTTTTGATTTCCTAACCATCTGTTAAAAACGCAGTCTGTGATTACTTTCATTGTACTGTCTCTATAAAGACATCGTGAACTGAGACCATAATTAACAACTATATGTGGGCGTCTCTGCAGTTCTATCCACCGCATGTTGCCATGGTTTTATGTTACTCTTGTTGCGGGAAAAACCGGCGGAGGAGTTTAAACAGATACTCCAACTTAGCCAAGGGTGTCCCGTATCTGACATAGAGAAGGGATCGCCTCACCTTTCCTTTGATAGGTAGTAACCCTACCACACCACCATTTATGAGCGACGGAATGTCTGAATATGATATGCTTGCTTGCTTGCTTGTGTTCGTTGGCTTGAGCTCCAACGCGAAGTCCTGTATGTCGGATGAAGGCATCCTGTTGTCCAACATCAGTGTGATGTCATACAGGACCTGAGTTTGGCGTGAGTATCCGTTGTCCCATGTCTGGCTTATTGGTGTGCAGACTGGTGGTTCCTCGCCGTACAGGCAGACACTCTCCGACTTCGGAGGAATCGGCGATCCTACTGACCTTAGCCAGGACCCCGAAGGGCCTGTTGCCCAGGACGCTCGACGAGGACGCGTCAATAGGTCTTGGCCAGTATATAACCCGGCCCTGGTGCCTTGGAAACACCTCTGCGTCCCTCTGAATATGATATAAAATCAATATACATTCAGACTAAGAATAACAATTATATAAAACATACAATTTGCAAATGTATCTGCGGCCGGTAACTTATTTTTACTCTCCGCCGACCCTGTCCCAAAGGACATCCGAGCAGTCCTTGTAGGCCAGATACTTACCTCGGGTGAGTTAGTTACTTTTAGACGCCAGAGAGGTGATTCTGTCTGGCAGAAATGTGATTGTGTACCCACGACAGAGATGTGATTATATACGACAAAGATTTGATCTCTACAGCAGAGATGTGGTTATATGTGACAAATATGTAGTTATATACGACAGAAGTGTGGTTACATACTGCATAGATTTGTTTCTCTACAGCAAAGATGTGGTCTTTCACACATCGTTAGAAGTAAGCTATATTTTGTTGTTGGAACGGGAAAGTATCAGAAAGATACAAAAGAAGATCTATAGAGAAATTGTATACGGCTTGTTATTGTTGATGAATATCAATATATGAGACAGAAGGCTATTCAACAGACATGACATGTGGCATGCACTATAACAAGAAACAAACCAGCTTACTATTTCATTGAACTTTTCTTTCTCCAATCTAAGAACATTCTCTACCATATCTGGTAATCCCACCATACATGTTATAAGTAGAAATCAGTCCACTGAATGCCCACTGTATCTTCAGCTTTGATATTCTAAGTCTTAAAGGGACGTTGTGTAGGTCAATCTGTGTTGTCTCAGTGTAACAGTTGGGTGTCAGCAGTTTTAAATTAAATCATATTGTAGTGACATGGGGACAATTAACAGAACTTGCACAGGACAAGAAGGCTGGCATGGGATGACTGAGGCGTATGTGCTCCAAGGGAGATACAGGCAGCAGAAAGACCAACAACTTCTAATCCAAGAGTAGTGGGTGGGATGTGTGTCTGCCTGCCAGAACGATCGCCAAGTCGGTCCAGTCACGGACAGACTGTGGCTACAACAGATCTGGCAATGTCATAGTGGCTGGTGGGGGAAGGCTACTATTATTTATCCGTTGAAAGTTGTATAGAGGAACATTGCCAGACAATATAATAATCGAAATATATTATTTTTATGTTAAACAAAAGTTAGCTACATATCCTATACAGGACGTAGCAGGCAACGTCAGCATTTTTGTGGCTGTTCGTGATTCCTGGACAAGTTTACATTCAATAGTTTGCCTTTGCTTTATGAACTGCCGGCACCCATAACATTTCATTAAAAAAGACAAAAACCTAAGGCTGTCTGCTGCCAAATTACTCACTGCTGTGGTTCGAACGCGGGTTGACGGGATTATGAACTGCGTCCGTAACACCTTAGCCCTGGAGCAGTGTCTTATTTTTTTTTTATGTAATCAACTACAATAGCATTACCACTGAGGAGGCCGGTATTTCTTTCTCTCACATACCAGTAATTCTTCTAACATACTAGTAGCTCTTGTCGCTTGTCAGAAGATCTTGCTTGCTTGCTTGTGTTCGTTGGCTTGAGCTCCAACGCGAAGTCCTGTATGTCGGATGAAGACATCATGTTGTCCAACATCAGTGTGATGTCATACAGGACCTGAGTTTTGCGTGAGTATCCGTTGTCCCATGTCTGGCTTATTGGTGTGCAGACTGGTGGTTCCTCGCCGTACAGGCAGACACTCTCAGACTTCGGAGGAATCGGCGATCCTACTGACTTTAGCCAGGACCCCGAAGGGACATGTTGCCCAGGGCGCTCGACGAGGACGCGTCAATAGGTCTTGGCCAGTATATAACCCGGCCCTGGTGCCTTGGAAACACCTCTGCGTCCCAGAAGATCTTCTATTATATAATACTTCTACACACACACCAGTACTTGTCACATAACATTATTTCTTACATAACATTACTTCTAACATAACATTACTTCTCACATACCATTACTTCTTCTGACATACCGGTACTTCATCTGTAGATGGTCATAGTACAGCATTGGATGCCGTCATGATTAATGTTTTCCAGTGGTCCCTACTTTAAGCAATACATTATGGCGGCATTATCATAGCTTATACATTCTTGCATGTTATCGATGCAGACGTGTTTTTGTCTGCCTCTTCACTGTTTCCTTCTGTTTTACCCTGTCCGTTACAGTTATACAGCACTTTGGCATATGAGTGTTCCCTTCACACACGTTATGTTACGGAATAATACAGCACTCTAAGAACATCACACGTCAGGTTATACTCATCATACTGACAGAAAGAAGTCCACTTGTCACGGCGTAACAGACTTCTAGATATCTGATCGACCACACATGGATACACTGAGGCACTCATAGATGGCAGACAGATGACCTCTCAGCTGAGACCCTGACAGATGGCAGACTGGTGACCTCTCAACTTAAACCCTGACAAATGGCAGACTAATGACCTCCCAACTGAGACTCTGACAGATGGCAGACTAATGACCTCTCAACTGAGACTCTGACAGATGGCAGACTAATGACCTCTCAACTGAGACCCTTACATATGGCAGACTAATGACCTCTCAACTGAGACCCTTACATATGGCAGACTAATGACCTCTCAACTGAGACTCTGACAGATGGCAGAGTGGTGACCTCTCAACTTAAACCCTGACAAATGGCAGACTAATGACCTCTCAACTGAGACTCTGACAGATGGCAGACTAATGACCTCTCAACTGAGACTCTGACAGATGGCAGTCTAATGACCTCTCAACTGAGACCCTTACATATGGCAGACTAATGACCTCTCAACTGAGACCCTTACATATGGCAGACTAATGACCTCTCAGCTGAGACCCTGACAGATTGCAGACTGGTGACCTCTCAACTTAAACCCTGACAAATGGCAGACTAATGACCTCTCAACTGAGACTCTGACAGATGGCAGAGTGGTGACCTCTCAACTTAAACCCTGACAAATGGCAGACTAATGACCTCTCAACTGAGACTCTGACAGATGGCAGACTAATGACCTCTCAACTGAGACTCTGACAGATGGCAGACTAATGACCTCTCAACTGAGACCCTTACATATGGCAGACTAATGACCTCTCAACTGAGACCCTTACATATGGCAGACTAATGACCTCTCAACTGAGACTCTGACAGATGGCAGAGTGGTGACCTCTCAACTTACACCCTGACAAATGGCAGACTGATGACCTCTCAACTGAGACCCTTACATATGGCAGACTGATGACCTCTCAACTGAGACTCTGACAGATGGCAGAGTGGTGACCTCTCAACTGAGACTCTGGCAGATGGCAGACTGGTGACCTCTCGACTGAGACTCTGACAGATGGCAGACTAATGACCTCTCAACTGAGACCCTTACATATGGCAGACTAATGACCTCTCAACTGAGACCCTTACATATGGCAGAGTGGTAACCTCTCAACTGAGACTCTGACAGATGGCAGACTAATGACCTCTCAACTGAGACCCTTACATATGGCAGACTAATGACCTCTCAACTGAGACCCTTACATATGGCAGACTGATGACCTCTCAACTGAGACTCTGACAGATGGCAGACTAATGACCTCTCAACTGAGACCCTGACATATGACAGACTGGTGACCTCTCAACTGAGACCCTGACATATGACAGACTGGTGACCTCTCAACTGTAGGCAAGCAAGGAACAGCTGCAACTAAGAAACACATTTTGGAGGTCGGCATCACCGAATGGATAAGAGCACAAGCCCTGAAACTTCCGGTGTGCTGATGCTGAGGTAGCAAGTTCAACCCCTACATTCGTCAGTTGGATTAAAATGTTGACTTCTCGTCGTTGACTTGGGGGAGTAAATTACAAGTACCTCTAAAGTCGGAATGGGTTCGCCTGATGGCGAGGGATACTGGTAATAGATAAAGCTAATCCACACGTAAAAACCAGTCCAGTGCACTAGAAGTAGTAGCAAGTGTATGGACTACGATTGAGTTCAAATCGAGGCAGCTTTGATTGTATCCACCAACAATATAAATGAGTATTCTGAATGTCTGTAAATTGTTCATGCAAGATTGAACATATACATACAACATACACGGTCATGCAACACTGAACACATGCATACAACATGTACGGACATGCACACTGAACACATACATACAACATATACGGTTATGCAACACTGAACACGTGCATACACATGATACGGTCATCAACACTGAACACATGTATAGAATATAATATTAACCGGAGATAATCGTAGTGTGGGCATACCAGTACAGGGGTAGAGAACATTGGGCCCTTCAACCATAGACGGCGTTGTAATCTATTGCATATCATTATCTTGTGCATGCCGATAAGCGTGGGCGGTCATGTTTCGCCATCTCACACGATCACCAGAGTCGTGGATCAGCTCAGTCTTCTTTGTCTCAACCATACCGCGTAGCCAAGCCATCCAGGTATTTACCTCTCTACTTTTCTCTTGTTCTCCCCCCGCCCAATCTTGTTAGTTGTCACAAGTTCTCTAATTTGCTTCTTTTCATACAGTGTTTTAAAAATGTTGACTGTCTGTGCCTATTGCATATAGGCACATACACTGTATCTGTGATGAAAGCAACAGACTAGATCATACACTACTGACTGCATTATGTGGTGAAACTACCAGACATTAAGATGTGATGATCATGCTAGAGATACGATGAGCAAAACAAACATGAAGAATAGTGTATGAACCTAGTGTAAGTGCGAAATGATAAATTGACGAGACGAGAAGTTGACACATGGACTAACAATTGCTACGTAATCTTGGCTGCGTGGCTGAGGCTGACATTATCGTTACTTAGAGAGTATATTTACTGGAGGGCGGGTGTGGAGACGTCGACTAGATGCGAGTTAGGTCTTTCAGTACGGTGTTTTTGGAATAGTTTTCAGGGCCGTCTTCTGTCCAAAGCCTTGACAAGAGACGAGGGAAATTCCTAATTTCGACGGAATAATTGAGCACTTCCATCACGCGCAAATGTCGGCTGTGACTCCGCATTGCTGTACGTGATTTTTTTTTTTTTTAAATCTTCTTGGGATAGCGGAGAAATTAACTCCACAAAATGTGCTGATTTTTAAAGGATTATGTTGCCGACTACCATGGCCTACCATTATACATGCAGATTGTATCCTTCCAACATGGCGGTTGTCGAGTGATTCCAGCACTGGTCTGCCACTCTGACACGGTCAGGAAATTGTTAGCATCCCCTAGACTTCTAGCAGACTTCACCAATGAATAATGTATTACTAACTTGTTCTTGATCGAAGCAGTGTGTGCCTGGATCATTTTCACAAGTTGCACTCACCGAACTGAAATCGTAAATGAAGGACAGAGGGTGCTGGATGTCGGTCAGTTTCTTACACTATAAATAAACAAACAGGCATTGTCTGGCACTTATAAGATAAAGGAGAATTATGTACACACAGACATTACACACCTCAAAACACCCCATCTCTTTGTTAGAGACAGCGCTGTGATGTGTTTGTTGGAGAAGCTCGATGGACAAGAAAATCACATTTATACCCACATACCATCAGCGACAGTACATATACTGTGGTAGAGTGGTATAGGGGTGTAGTGGTATAGTAGTATATTGCATGTGCCATATCACGACATTATGGTGTAGGATATCCTGCTCTGTGCTTCGACATGATTCCTTGCAAGCCAAATTATCAATGTTCATGTCATACAAGCCGGGTACACAGTCAAATACAATGAGTGAGTTAGAGCTCCTAAACCGAGGATGGAACCAGGGTCGCTGCACTGACATACGAGAGCACTATTTATCATGGAACACAGTCTCAGTCACCTACGACAAGGGTCAACTAGGGTATCCATGACCTCATGGGAGATTGTGTGTGTACATGTGTGTATGTGTGTGTGTGTGTGGTGTGTGTGTGCATATCCTTTTAGCAGGACATCGCTGTCAACGCCAGCAGTTTACTGCCAAATTGGTCGCAGCTGTGTTTCGAACGCGGATAAGCGGGCTTACGTATTGCGTCCATAAGCCCTTCGCCATGGAGACCATGGGATATAACTGCTCTAGTATTATGTTCTTAAATACATGTGTCCATGCTCAGTCACACCAACGGCGAAATCTCATCCACTTAGTTTTATTCTTCAATTGCATCTGTCTATCTATTTATCATGTACGGCCCCAAGAGTTATAACCCGCCATGTATTGTTTATTTGTTCTGCAATATATATATATATATATATATATATATATATATATATATATATATATATATATATATATATGGGGCTTCCCATAAGTCTTTAGCTTGACCATGAAGGAGTAGGCGGAGAAAATTGAAATTTGGAACATGTATTGCTCATGCAATTTGCAATTGACAAATGAATTATGAATTTCCCTCCTCAACTGGTTTTCCCGATATAGTGCATGGCACAACACACCCTATTGACCAGATCTGCACATCCAACGGTTTGTCAGAGCAATGGAGAAATCAGACGCCAGGACTGTGATAAAATTCTTGATGTTAAAGGGAAAAACACCTACAGAAATACACAGGGAGATGGAGCCAGTGTTTGAGGAAGTCTGTTCTTCGTACGCTTCTGTAAAAAATTGGTGTTTGCAGTTTAAGTGTGGCCGTTCCCAAATTGCTGATCTGCTAAGATCAGGACGACCGTCCTCAGAGTGCAATGATGCAAATGCTGCAAAAGTGAAGAAAATCGTAGACCAGGATAAGAAAATGACAATTGCAAAGATATCGGGATCAGCAAAACCGAGTAAGAGTGAAGCAGGCTGAACATGAGAAAAGTGTGTTCCCGCTGGGTCCCGCGCCTGCTGACATGTGAACAGAAACAAACACGGGTTGGTTGCTGTGGCCAGTTTCTCAACATGTGGCGGTCGAAAAACATGTTGACGACCTTGGTGATGGTAGATGAGACTTGATTCACCATTATCACCCAGAATCAAGCCAAGAGGATACAAATCTGCAAGAAAAGTGATGCTGACATTTTTTTTTTGGGGGGGGGGGGGTGGGGGGGGGGAGAAACGTCACAGGTGTCATATTGAAAGATTACATGCTTCATGGCAACAGGGTTAATGGGCAGTACTATGCAGAACTCCTTATCAAACTAAGCACGGCTGTGACCAGAAAACGAGGGATAGCGCCTACGCAAATTCTGCCTTTGCTTCAAGACAACGCGCCCTCCCAGAAAGCACAGCTTTTGCCGCAAACTACCAACGATTTGAATATTGAAATTCTTCCACACCCACCATATTCTCTATATTTGGCTCTATCAGACATTTTTCTTTTACAAATCTTAAAAAATAGCTGAAAGGAAATCGTTTTGACAGTGACGAAGATATCATACTGGCTTTGTGATAACTGGTTTAGTTCGAAAATCTATATATATTTAGTATCCGTGACACCAAAGTTGTCGAATCTTCCAATAGCGCTAGTTTGTGCACCATATGTATACATATGTATGTGTGTGTGGGGGGGGGGGGCAGCTGTAGGGTTGCGGTAGCGCACGGTTGCCTGCCAGCCTGGTAGTCGTGTATTCAAATCTCAATGCGAGGCTGTTGCCTTATTTTAAAACTATACCCGGGTTTCCAGATTTACCCAGCGTACACAATCTGTACCAGGAAGTGTCCTAAAACTAAAGGTTTTACAAAAAGTTTACTATATGCATACAATACATAGATACATCATAATCGCGCGAACAATCCATATTACGTTCATGTGCAATCATACCCACGCTTACCATTAAATAGAGGACACGCTGATGTAGTGGTTAGAACGTAACTCTGGTGTAGTTGTTAGAACACAAGCCTGGAACTGCATGAGCGTGGAGTGTCGAGGGTTCGACGTACGCTTTCGACGTTAGCGACGGGGGAAGATTTGGCACCTGCTATTCCACCGTGCATTCAGGCCTACAAAATGTAGCGGTCCCACCACTTCATGCAACCACCACTTCAAGCAACCACACTTCACACAACAATCACCTCACGCAGCCACCACTTTACGCAACCATCACTTCACGTAACCACCACTTCACACAACCTCCACTTCATACAACAACCACTTCATACAACCACCACTTCACGCAACCACCACTTCACACAACCACCACTTCACGCAACCACCACTTCACACAACCACCTCTTCACACAACCGTCACGTCACACATCCGCAGCATACTCTTGCTAAGCAACATTTTATTGTCATACTATTAGGAATCCATGGTTGTGTTGTAGGTATGTGTCGCACTGATTTTTATTTTGTTTGTTTTGTGTGTCTTCATTGATGACAATTTCTTCTTTTGTCTTCGCACCCAAGCTGTTGGTTCTGGTTTATTGAAGTCCTTGTGTGTGTTTATCTGTGTAAAGGAATGTTAAGGCATAAACCTAAGTTGCAGTTATTATCGTGTGTACGCTTTTCATTTGTTTCTCTTGTTTAGTCTCTCCTCGAAATCGATAATAATTTCTTAACTTTACAGAAATACAATCTATCTTCACTGCAATCACATCTTTTAGAAGAATAGATTATACTAGGCAGATAATTAAACGAAAGCTAATTTCCTATAGCTTCACTAGTCTTTGTTTTTTCATGTTATATTACAAGTTAATCAGTAACAACAATTACCTTGACTTGATCAAGTTAGACAATGTGTTGTGATGCTACAGTTACACGTGCTTACTTCTGTATTGTGTAGCAAAGAACGGACCAGTCGTGAAAGGTAACGTGTAATGACATCTTCAGTTGTTTGTAAGGCTTGAATGAAGGGATTGTGGAGATGCGGTGCTGTAGACGGATAATGATAATGAGAACACTACGGGAAGATGACAACAGTAATGAAGACAAATTGAAAGAAAACAACTAACGAAGAGAAATGATTACCGGCATTAAGTCGGCAACTGACATTATATGACAAGTCTTGAGTGAGGAGAGAATAACTGTAATGCATCGCATATTGCAGAAGCAATCTTAGAACAATGGTTATCCGTGAAGGAGACAGTGAGCTGCAGCCACAAATGGTATAACATGCTTGCCTATCGACCCAGTTGTCATGGGTTTGAATAGTCATCAAGACTCATTCTTAAAATTGATCTGCGCTACCAGGCTGGTCCAGCCTAAAATGGGTACCAGGAAATGTTTTGGGAAGTAAAGGAGGAAGACGCGACGTTGACCACGTCATCCCTCTAGAGCTAACTGGCTTCTAGAAAAATGGGGTTTGCACAGTATGCCTCTGCGCCTGGAGCCGTGTAGAAAGGGACTTTTACTTATTGATGACAACGAACACATACTGATTTTCTAGATGTTCGCTGGAAGAAAGCTGGATCATAAACAGCCGCATGTGTCAGAAGCTGAGATACTTCGGCCATTTTCAATTTTAAACAGCCGCATGTGTCAGAAGCTGAGATACTTCGGCCATTTTCAATCATAAACAGCCGCATGTGTCAGAAGCTGAGATACTACGGCCATTTTCAATCATAAACAGCCGCATGTGTCAGAAGCTGAGATACTTCGGCCATTTTCAACGTCACGTGGGTTTGGTCACAACAGAACTTGAAATCATGGTTCCTAGAAGAAGAGGCAGGCAGGGGTACACAGCACGAAGATGGTCACAGCACATTGCCAACCCTTGTCAGCACGCATCAGGCAGGGGTACACAGCACGAAGATGGTCACAGCACATTGCCAACCCCTTATTAACACGCATCAGGCAGTGGTACACAGCACGAAGATGGTCACAGAACATTGTCAACTCCTTGTCAACATGCATCAGGCAGGAGAGCTGGCAAATGATGGAGAATTGTTTTCGGGCCATGACGAGAGACATTCTGTACAGAATCTGGCACATGATAAGTTGAATAACGAATTAACATTACACCAGTCGGGACATGTCCATGCCAGCTCCGTCCTTATCTTCAACAACCAGCGAAGAGTCCTAAAATTAATGGTACCAGCTGCAATCTGACTATGTATCTGTTTGGTCTTTCCCCGGAAAATTTAGTTTCGGCCAGAACCTCTGGTCACTTCCTGTCGCACCGGTCCCTCCAGACAATAACGTATTTGTTCTTTCACACTATACACATGAGCCAGAAAACCTTGACCACGTCTGCCTTCTTTAACCCATCCAGCAGTGTAGATCCAGCCAATTTATCCACCTCCACGTTTCTCAGAGCACACGCATCCCAAGGGGACAAGATCCAACGGATGCTTCCTACCTTTGATTATTTTCTAAGTTTAAAGGGGTTTATAATTGTGGTGGTTGGTTGCTGTTTTCTCGTGTATTTCTTTAACATACTTTAACATAACAAACTATGGCGAAAGTTTCTCTTTTCGGGTAGTGGCAACGAAATTAACTAGCCCGTGGGAGCTACCCGCAGCCTCGTCATTGTCCTCTTGTAGTTATGTTATTATTCTTTGTTAGATTACTATCGCCGTCTCCGTGGCCTAAAGGTACGAACCCGATTGGTGAGCCGCTTATCACGCGTTCGAAACGCGGCGGCGACCGTGTCGCGTTGGGGTTTTAACGTGTTGGTATAAAAGCCGGTCGTTCAGAAAGCAATGGCAAACTACTGAACGTAAACTTGCCAAGACATCAACAACAACAGTAAAATGCTCTTGTTGACAGCGAGGTCCTGTAAATAGGATATGCAGAAATAAAAATAAAAAATGATTACTATCAGAGCTCTGCTTATGCGTTGTTTGAAGAGTCTTTCGATGACTTTATTCGCAATTTGCATTTAGTAGTTCTTTTATTATAGGTTATTTAACTATCCCGTTAGGCCTTCGCTTTGTCTATTATATTCTTTGCAGTTTATTAGGAAGTGGGTTATGTGTTTTTGGTGCACACATTATATGCAGGTGATGTCCAGTAGAGACATTGGCCCTTTTGTACACAACCTGTCCTAGCCTAAGTGTCCATTTATGCTTGTTTACTTGTATTGTTATATTTTCGCTGATTTGTGTTTTCCCGCTTGTAAAAAACAATCTACATAAATAAATGTACACTAACACCTGGCGACGTAAAAGGAAGTTATTTTAATATACGCGAAAATAATTAATTATAACTTACTTAGCGAAACACACATAAACAACATGCGCATATGTATGATTTTTGTTGTTGTTGCCAATGACATAAAGCAGCCGCATAATTTCTGTTGGTCTGTCTGTCTCTTTTTCCATTGATCTTTCTAGTTGTCACGATATTCACGAGTGCCCCTCTTCTCATCACACAACCAAAGAAAGCTGTTTGTCTCATTATTATTGTTGTATATATGTTGTAATCTTATAGGCCTCTTTCAGGCAGTTGTTGTTAATTATCCAGACAGTCCAAGGTATTCGCAAAATTCGTCTCAGGAACTACATCTCCGTTTGCTTTAAGCTTTTCTTAATTTATTCATTAACCTCCCATGTAATGCTGCGATACAGCGCAATATATTCTATGTAACGATCCAGCACTCTCTTTCAATGGTAAGATCTATTGCACAAGACACATTTTATATTCTGAAATGCAGCTTTCGAAAGACCTCTACTGCTCTTAATCTCTGTCGTACATCTTCCTTCTAATATTGTAACTGCCCATAGGTATCTACATTACCAACTTGGTTAAGCATTGTCCTTTCTGTTAGTATCTCACCATAGTGTGTCATCTTTTTCTGTGATATAAGCATTGGTTATGTTTTGTTGACATTCAATGAAAGTCTTTTTTGTATTCTTTAATACTACAATGCGCAAATGTTGTTGAAGATATTTTGCATTTTCCGCGCTCTGTAGGCTACTACTACTACTACTACTACTACTACTACTACTACTACTACTACTACTACTACTACTACTACTACTACTACTACTACTACTACTACTACTACTACTACTACTACTGCTGCTGGTGCTACTGCTACTACTACTACTACTACTACTACTACTACTACTACTACTACTACTACTACTACTACTACTACTACTGCTGCTGCTACTACTACTACTACTACTACTACTACTACTACTACTACTACTGCTGCTGCTGCTGCTGCTACTACTACTGCTACTGCTACTGCTGCCGCGTCTGCAGTGGCAGTCACAGACATGACCATAATTAAATCCTTCGTGTATTTTCTGAGTGGAGGATTCGTACTATTCTGCAGTCGATTGAATCCGTCTAATGTGCCTCGTCATCAAGCAATTCACCACATATAACTGTTTTATTTACCACTATATCTCTATGTCTCCCGCTTTTTTCTTTCTTTCTTTCTTTCTTTCTTTCTTTCTTTCTTTCTTTCTTTCTTTCTTTCTTTCTTTCTTTCTTTCTTTCTTTCTTTCTTTCCCTTCTTTCCTTGTTTCTGGCTCTCTGGTCTCACGTTCTTATCTATGACTGCATTGTGTAAATATCCTGCGTGTTCTCTCTTTCCCTGTCTGTGGCTGTCTGTTTCTCTATCTGCCTGCCTGCCTACCTGTCTTTCCTCTGTCTGTCTGTCTGTCTGTCTGTCTGTCTGTCTGTCTGTCTGTCTGTCTGTCTGTCTGTCTGTCTGTCTGTCTGTCTGTCTGTCTGTCTGTCTGTCTGTCTGTCTGTCTGTCTGTCTGTCTGTCTGTCTGTCTGTCTGTCTGTCTGTCTGTCTGTCTGTCTGTCTGTCTGTCTGTCTGTCTGTCTGTCTGTCTGTCTGTCTGTCTGTCTGTCTGTCTGTCTGTCTGTCTGTCTGTCTGTCTGTCTGTCTGTCTGTCTGTCTGTCTGTCTGTCTGTCTGTCTGTCTGTCTGTCTGTCTGTCTGTCTGTCTGTCTGTCTGTCTGTCTGTCTGTCTGTCTGTCTGTCTGTCTGTCTGTCTGTCTGTCTGTCTGTCTGTCTGTCTGTCTGTCTGTCTGTCTGTCTGTCTGTCTGTCTGTCTGTCTGTCTGTCTGTCTGTCTGTCTGTCTGTCTGTCTGTCTGTCTGTCTGTCTGTCTGTCTGTCTGTCTGTCTGTCTGTCTGTCTGTCTGTCTGTCTGTCTGTCTGTCTGTCTGTCTGTCTGTCTGTCTGTCTGTCTGTCTGTCCGTCCGTCTGAATGCCTGCCTACGTGTATGTCTTTTCTTTTCTCTGTCCGTCTGTCTGTTACACTGTCTGCCTGCCTGCCTACCTATCTGCCTGTAATTCGTTCACTTATTTTCGTGTCTATGTCTACATTATTTAGATCCAATTGATGTTTTCCTTGCATGGCATGATTATAATTATTTTACAACAACAAAAAAATCAAGCATGCACCTGGAAACCTGGTATCTGTCTGGCTCTGAGTACATTCAATGAATTAGGATGTTTATGACTTCATGTTAGCTGTGCTCTAAACTCGACCTTAGGCTGGAAGCCGAGTTTCAAGTGGGTTTATGTATAAAGTAGACGTCGTTTGTTAATCACAGTTCGTGCTATTGGTTAGTGGTAGGTCCGTATCGGAACCTTTCTCTAACAACCGTCTTTCGAATGTTCTCTCCATCATAAGCCAGATGTACTGCCTCTTTTGCTGTCTTGTGTTAATTATCTATCATACCCTGAGCATACCTATGTTGGGGTCTTCCTCTTCTTCTCTCCTCCTGTACTGCTCCATCTATAGTTATCTTGTTCACACACTCATGTTTTTCTAAAGCCAAGAATATTTCATCATCCTCAAATGTACTTGTGTTGATAATCAATCTTCTTCAGTACTGTCTTGTTGTAGGGTAGATTTGTTTGGGCTCTTTTTCGCTCAGGGAATGTTTAGTACTCTTCTGTGACACCTTTCCACAAATTTTCACATTTGCGTTTCCGCTGATAACTCAAACATCCAAGTTTCACAGCCGCATGTTGCCACAGGAAATATGCATGTTCTTGCTAGTCTTTAGTTTCTTTGTTTTGTTTGTTCCCTAACATAAAGTTGTTACTTCAGTATTTGCTGATCCTTTCTTCTTCTTGTAATTTTCCATCGCCTGTCAGCAGTGAACCTAAATGTTCAGAACTGCTCACTTTCTGTCACTTCCTGCCATTAGTTAACATATCTGTTGACATTTTTGTGTCACTGACTGTTATTATTTTTGTTTGTGTTGCATTGCGATATACAGTTTGGTTTTACCTTTGGTCTTGAGCTGAGTTTATTTGTTTCTCAATTTCCATTTGTGTTGTTGGTGGTGCCACCGTGTCGTAAGCATGTGAAATAGCAGCTATTTATGTTTCTCAGATTACAGTTTGGTTTTACCTTTGGTCTTGAGCTGAGTTTATTAGTTTCTCAATTTCCATTTGTGTTGTTGGTGGTGCCACCGTGTCGTAAGCATGTGAAATAGCAGCTATTTATGTTTCTCAGATTATAGAGCAATCATAGTGTTCCTTGTCCTCTGTTTTTACTATTCCCCCATGCTTTGTACAGTAGACAGGACAGACAAATAGGAGGACACAGTGCTTGTCTGTCTGACACCCTGTTCTATATCAAACCAGCCTGTTGTCAATAACTTTGTGTACGTTATAAAATAAACAGACTAATAAAATAATAATGAGATGGCAAGTAAGACAGAACGATCTACACGCGCTTTCAGTGGCAGCAGAAATATGGTCACATGGGGTTTCAGCATAGCCAGTGTGCAGAAAGGACAGACAGTGATGTGTAGAACGGCCCGGCTGTGATGGTCCACAGTCCGCCCAACTTACCCATGACCATACACTGACTCGTCGACTGTAGCTTGATCACACACACATGCAGGGTATGACGTCAATGATGCTGCAGTACAGTCGAGAAGGAGGTGAGTACACACATCAACAAGGCTCACATTACGTGAGTGGTGACAATGCTTCTGTTCAACGCCTTAGAATTCATTTATTTGGTTTTTTAAAATTTTATTCCTTTGAATTCGGCAGACAGATAAAGTGTCAGAACTAGGAAATCTATGGCTCGAAAAATTGAAGAGAGATAGTTGACCGGCGTAGATAAGATATGGTGAAGATGAGTAATGTATACTATATATGGTGAAGTTGAATAATTTATAATAGAAATGGAGTAGTTGAATAATTGATAGATATGGAGAAGTTGAATAACTTATAATAGATACAGTGAAGCTGAATCGCTTGTACTGGATATGGTGAAGTTGAATAACTGATAGATATGGTGAAGTTGAATAACTCAAACACACAGTGAAGTTGAATAGCTTATACTATATTTAGTGAAGGTGAATAGCTTATAATAGATATGGTGAAGTTGAATAACTTACAGATATGGTCAAGTTGAATAACTAAAAAATACTGTGAAGTTGGATAGCTTATAATAGTAATGGTGAAGTTGAATAACTTATAGATAAGGTCAAGTTGAAAAACTTTAAAAAAACGGTGAAGCTTACAATAGAGATCGTGAAGTTGAATAACTCACAGATGTTGTCAAGTTGAGTAACTTATAGATATGGTCAAGTTGATTAACTCAAACAAGCGGCGAAGTTGAATATCTTATAATAGATATGGTGAAATCGGTGTTCGGTAAGATGCTTTCTAACAATGGATTCTCTTCGTAAGCTATATACATTTATACATACCATTAGTATTGGTACTCTTCGGTGGTTGCTGAAGATGAGGACAGAGCGAGTATAGGAATGTTTCGATTGCTGTGATGTCGGATTTTGTCTCAGCTCAACTCAGTTACATATATGGTTTACTGACTCAGGAAATAATACGTTATAACAGAGCCTCTTGATTTTACTTCTGATATATATTCTTAGAATGTTAGTTATCCGTGCATTTTGACTAGTTTATTTGTAATAGCTTCTTGATCTGTGTCAATTTATTAACTATGTGACCGAGGCGAATGCATGTTTGGGTGTAATGACTGTAAAACGAAAACCACTTCGAGCGTTCTGTTGTGAACATTCTCTGAATGAACATCATGTGGTATGTTTCCTAAAGGCGTTTAGTTTACAAGTTTACAGTTTCCATATAATGCTCTCTCTCTCTCTCTCTCTCTCTCTCTCTCTCTCTCTCTCTCTTCTCACACCCATAAACACCCACCCACCAACCCACACACACACACACACACACTGCCCATACATTCCCAGCTAAGGTTATTGAGGTATATCCGGCGAAACACAAACACAGACTGCTGGACATCACCAGCCCTATAGGAAAAGACCCCAGATTGTTATCAGTTCCCACCAATCTTATGCGTTATCTCTGGCGGTTATCTGGAGATACGAGATGGATACTTCATTACCCGTATATAACCTTCTCACTTCCTCGGAGAAGACGCCTCAGACAGGTAGGCTATATGACACTGACTACAATTATTGGTGTATGGTGATAGGATGTATGGCACTGACTTCTGTGTATGGTGGTAGGATTTATGGCTCTGACTACTGTGTATGGTTGTAGGATTTATGGCACTGACAACTGTTGATGGTGTATGGTTGTAGGATTTATGGCACTGACTTATGTGTATGGTGATAGGATGTATGGCACTGACTTCTGTATATGGTGGTAGGATTTATGGCACTGACTACTGTGTATGGTTGTAGGATTTATGGCACTGACTTCTGTGTATGGTGGTAGGATTTATGGCACTGACTTCTGTGTATGGTGGTAGGATTTATGGCACTGACTTCTGTGTATGGTTGTAGGATTTATGGCACTGACTTATGTGTATGGTGATAGGATGTATGGCACTGACTTCTGTGTATGGTGGTAGGATTTATGGCTCTGACTACTGTGTATGGTTGTAGGATTTATGGCACTGACTACTGTTGTTGGTGTATGGTTGTAGGATTTATGGCACTGACTACTGTGTATGGTGATAGGATGTATGGCACTGACTTCTGTGTATGGTGGTAGGATTTATGGCACTGACTACTGTGTATGGTTATAGGATTTATGGCACTGACTACTATTGTTGGTGTATGGTTGTAGGATTTATGGCACTGACTTCTGTGTATGGTGATAGGATGTATGGCACTGACTTCTGTGTATGGTGATAGGCTTTATTGCACTGACTTCTGTGTATGGTGGTAGGATTTATGGCACTGACTACTGTGTATGGTTGTAGGATTTATGGCACTGACTTATGTGTATGGTGATAGGATGTATGGCACTGACTTATGTGTATGGTGGTAGGATTTATGGCTCTGACTACTGTGTATGGTTGTAGGATTTATGGCACTGACAACTGTTGATGGTGTATGGTTGTAGGATTTATGGCACTGACCTATGTGTATGGTGATAGGATGTATGGCACTGACTTCTGTGTATGGTGGTAGGATTTATGGCACTGACTACTGTGTCTGGTTGTAGGATTTATGGCTCTGACTTCTGTGTATGGTGGTAGGATTTATGGCACTGACTTCTGTGTATGGTGGTAGGATTTATGGCACTGACTTCTGTGTATGGTGGTAGGATTTATGGCACTGACTACTGTGTATGGTTGTAGGATTTATGGCACTGACTTCTGTGTATGGTGGTAGGATTTATGGCACTGACTTATGTGTATGGTGATAGGATGTATGGCACTGACTTCTGTGTATGGTGGTAGGATTTATGGCTCTGACTACTGTGTATGGTTGTAGGATTTATGGCACTGACTACTGTTGTTGGTGTATGGTTGTAGGATTTATGGCACTGACTACTGTGTATGGTTGTAGGATTTATGGCACTGACTACTATTGTTGGTGTATGGTTGTAGGATTTATGGCACTGACTTCTGTGTATGGTGATAGGATGTATGGCACTGACTTCTGTGTATGGTGGTAGGATGTATGGCACTGACTACTGTGTATGGTTGTAGGATTTATGGCACTGACTACTGTTGTTGGTGTATGGTTGTAGGATTTATGGCACTGACTACTGTGTATGGTTGTAGGATTTATGGCACTGACTTCTGTGTATGGTGATAGGATTTATGGCACTGACTTCTGTGTATGGTGGTAGGATTTATGGCACTGACTACTGTGTATGGTTGTAGGATTTATGGCACTTACTTCTGTGTATGGTGATAGGATGTATGGCACTGACTTCTGTGTATGGTGATAGGATTTATGGCACTGACTTCTGTGTATGGTGGTAGGATTTATGGCACTGACTACTGTGTATGGTTGTAGGATTTATGGCACTGACTTCTGTGTATGGTGATAGGATGTATGGCACTGACTTCTGTGTATGGTGGTAGGATTTATGGCACTGACTATTGTGTATGGTTGTAGGATTTATGGCACTGACTTCTGTGTATGGTGATAGGATGTATGGCACTGACTTCTGTGTATGGTGGTAGGATTTATGGCACTGACTACTGTGTATGGTTGTAGGATTTATGGCACTGACTTCTGTGTATGGTGATAGGATGTATGGCACTGACTTCTGTGTATGGTGGTAGGATTTATGGCACTGACTACTGTGTATGGTTGTAGGATTTATGGCACTGACTACTGTTGTTGGTGTATGGTTGTAGGATTTATGGCACTGACTTCTGTGTATGGTGATAGGATGTATGGCACTGACTTCTGTGTATGGTGGTAGGATTTATGGCACTGACTACTGTGTATGGTTGTAGGATTTATGGCACTGACAACTGTTGTTGGTGTATGGTTGTAGGATTTATGGCACTGACTTCTGTGTATGGTGATAGGATGTATGGCACTGAATTCTGTGTATGGTGGTAGGATTTATGGCACTGACTACTGTGTATGGTTGTAGGATTTATGGCACTGACTACTGTTGTTGGTGTATGGTTGTAGGATTTATGGCACTGACAACTGTTGATGGTGTATGGTTGTAGGATTTATGGCACTGACTTATGTGTATGGTGATAGGATGTATGGCACTGACTTCTGTATATGGTGGTAGGATTTATGGCACTGACTACTGTGTATGGTTGTAGGATTTATGGCACTAACTTCTGTGTATGGTGGTAGGATTTATGGCACTGACTTCTGTGTATGGTGGTAGGATTTATGGCACTGACTTCTGTGTATGGTTGTAGGATTTATGGCACTGACTTATGTGTATGGTGATAGGATGTATGGCACTGACTTCTGTGTATGGTGGTAGGATTTATGGCTCTGACTACTGTGTATGGTTGTAGGATTTATGGCACTGACTACTGTTGTTGGTGTATGGTTGTAGGATTTATGGCACTGACTACTGTGTATGGTGATAGGATGTATGGCACTGACTTCTGTGTATGGTGGTAGGATTTATGGCACTGACTACTGTGTATGGTTATAGGATTTATGGCACTGACTACTATTGTTGGTGTATGGTTGTAGGATTTATGGCACTGACTTCTGTGTATGGTGATAGGATGTATGGCACTGACTTCTGTGTATGGTGATAGGCTTTATTGCACTGACTTCTGTGTATGGTGGTAGGATTTATGGCACTGACTACTGTGTATGGTTGTAGGATTTATGGCACTGACTTATGTGTATGGTGATAGGATGTATGGCACTGACTTATGTGTATGGTGGTAGGATTTATGGCTCTGACTACTGTGTATGGTTGTAGGATTTATGGCACTGACAACTGTTGATGGTGTATGGTTGTAGGATTTATGGCACTGACTTATGTGTATGGTGATAGGATGTATGGCACTGACTTCTGTGTATGGTGGTAGGATTTATGGCACTGACTACTGTGTCTGGTTGTAGGATTTATGTCTCTGACTTCTGTGTATGGTGGTAGGATTTATGGCACTGACTTCTGTGTATGGTGGTAGGATTTATGGCACTGACTTCTGTGTATGGTGGTAGGATTTATGGCACTGACTACTGTGTATGGTTGTAGGATTTATGGCACTGACTTCTGTGTATGGTGGTAGGATTTATGGCACTGACTTATGTGTATGGTGATAGGATGTATGGCACTGACTTCTGTGTATGGTGGTAGGATTTATGGCTCTGACTACTGTGTATGGTTGTAGGATTTATGGCACTGACTACTGTTGTTGGTGTATGGTTGTAGGATTTATGGCACTGACTACTGTGTATGGTTGTAGGATTTATGGCACTGACTACTATTGTTGGTGTATGGTTGTAGGATTTATGGCACTGACTTCTGTGTATGGTGATAGGATGTATGGCACTGACTTCTGTGTATGGTGGTAGGATGTATGGCACTGACTACTGTGTATGGTTGTAGGATTTATGGCACTGACTACTGTTGTTGGTGTATGGTTGTAGGATTTATGGCACTGACTACTGTGTATGGTTGTAGGATTTATGGCACTGACTTCTGTGTATGGTGATAGGATTTATGGCACTGACTTCTGTGTATGGTGGTAGGATTTATGGCACTGACTACTGTGTATGGTTGTAGGATTTATGGCACTTACTTCTGTGTATGGTGATAGGATGTATGGCACTGACTTCTGTGTATGGTGATAGGATTTATGGCACTGACTTCTGTGTATGGTGGTAGGATTTATGGCACTGACTACTGTGTATGGTTGTAGGATTTATGGCACTGACTTCTGTGTATGGTGATAGGATGTATGGCACTGACTTCTGTGTATGGTGGTAGGATTTATGGCACTGACTATTGTGTATGGTTGTAGGATTTATGGCACTGACTTCTGTGTATGGTGATAGGATGTATGGCACTGACTTCTGTGTATGGTGGTAGGATTTATGGCACTGACTACTGTGTATGGTTGTAGGATTTATGGCACTGACTTCTGTGTATGGTGATAGGATGTATGGCACTGACTTCTGTGTATGGTGGTAGGATTTATGGCACTGACTACTGTGTATGGTTGTAGGATTTATGGCACTGACTACTGTTGTTGGTGTATGGTTGTAGGATTTATGGCACTGACTTCTGTGTATGGTGATAGGATGTATGGCACTGACTTCTGTGTATGGTGGTAGGATTTATGGCACTGACTACTGTGTATGGTTGTAGGATTTATGGCACTGACAACTGTTGTTGGTGTATGGTTGTAGGATTTATGGCACTGACTTCTGTGTATGGTGATAGGATGTATGGCACTGACTTCTGTGTATGGTGGTAGGATTTATGGCACTGACTACTGTGTATGGTTGTAGGATTTATGGCACTGACTACTGTTGTTGGTGTATGGTTGTAGGATTTATGGCACTGACTTCTGTGTATGGTGATAGGATGTATGGCACTGACTTCTGTGTATGGTGGTAGGATTTATGGCACTGACTACTGTGTATGGTTGTAGGATTTATGGCACTGACTACTGTTGTTGGTGTATGGTTGTAGGATTTATGGCACTGACTTCTGTGTATGGTGATAGGATGTATGGCACTGACTTCTGTGTATGGTGGTAGGATGTATGGCACTGGCTACTGTGTATGGTTGTAGGATTTATGGCACTGACTACTGTTGTTGGTGTATGGTTGTAGGATTTATGGCACTGACTTCTGTGTATGGTGATAGGATGTATGGCACTGACTTCTGTGTATGGTGGTAGGATTTATGGCACTGACTACTGTGTATGGTTGTAGGATTTATGGCACTGACTACTGTTGTTGGTGTATGGTTGTAGGATTTATGGCACTGACTTATGTGTATGGTGATAGGATGTATGGCACTGACTTCTGTGTATGGTGGTAGGATTTATGGCACTGACTACTGTGTATGGTTGTAGGATTTATGGCACTGACTACTGTTGTTGGTGTATGGTTGTAGGATTTATGGCACTGACTTATGTGTATGGTGATAGGATGTATGGCACTTACTTCTGTGTATGGTGGTAGGATTTATGGCACTGACTACTGTGTATGGTTGTAGGATTTATGGCACTGA
Source organism: Cepaea hortensis (assembly GCA_963921405.1). NCBI lineage: Eukaryota > Metazoa > Mollusca > Gastropoda > Stylommatophora > Helicidae > Cepaea > Cepaea hortensis. Next base: position 57,163,962 of record OY992876.1, read on the forward strand.
CTACTGTTGTTGGTGTATGGTTGTAGGATTTATGGCACTGACTTCTGTGTATGGTGATAGGATGTATGGGACTGACTTCTGTGTATGGTGGTAGGATTTATGGCTCCGACTACTGTGTATGGTTGTAGGATTTATGGCACTGATTACTGTTGTTGGTGTATGGTTGTAGGATTTATGGCACTGACTTCTGTGTATGGTGATAGGATTTATGGCACTGACTTCTGTGTATGGTGGTAGGATTTATGGCACTGATACTGTGTATGGTTGTAGGATGTATGGCATTGACTACTATTGTTGGTGTATGGCTGGTAGGATGTATTGCACTGACTACTATTGTTGGTGTATGGCTGGTAAGATGTATGGCACTGACTACTATTGTTGGTGTATGGCTGGTAAGATGTATGGCACTGGCATTGTTGGTGTATGGCTGGTAAGATGTATGGCACTGACTACTATTGTTGGTGTATGGCTGGTAAGATGTATGGCACTGGCATTTTTGGTGTATGGCTGGTAAGATGTATGGCACTGGCATTGTTGGTGTATGGCTGGTAAGATGTATGGCACTGACTACTATTGTTGGTGTTTGCTGGTAGGATGTATGGCACTGACTACTATTGTTGGTGTATGGCTGGTAAGATGTATGGCACTGGCATTGTTGGTGTATGGCTGGTAAGATGTATGGCACTGGCATTGTTGGTGTATGGCTGGTAAGATGTATGGCACTGACTACTATTGTTGGTGTATGGTTGGTAAGATGTATGGCACTGGCATTGTTGGTGTATGGCTGGTAAGATGTATGGCACTGGCATTGTTGGTGTATGGCTGGTAAGATGTATGGCACTGACTACTATTGTTGGTGTATGGCTGGTAAGATGTATGGCACTGGCATTGTTGGTGTATGGCTGGTAAGATGTATGGCACTGGCATTGTTGGTGTATGGCTGGTAAGATGTATGGCACTGACTACTATTGTTGGTGTATGCTGGTAGGATGTGTGACACTGACTACTATTGTTGGTGTATGGCTGGTAAGATGTATGGCACTGGCATTGTTGGTGTATGGTGGTAGGATATTTGGCACTGACTACTATTGTTGGTGTATGGCTGGTAAGATGTATGGCACTGGCATTGTTGGTGTATGGCTGGTAAGATATATGGCACTGACTACTATTGTTGGTGTATGGCTGGTAAGATGTATGGCACTGGCATTGTTGGTGTATCGTGGTAGGATGTATGGCACTGACTACTATTGTTGGTGTATGGCTGGTAAGATATATGGCACTGACTACTATTGTTGGTGTATCGTGGTAGGATGTATGGCATTAACCCCATTGTTGGTGTATGCTGGTAGGATATATGGCACTGCCTACTATTGTTGGTGTATGCTGGTTGGATATATGGCACTGACTACTATTGTTGGTGTATGCTGGTAGGATGTGTGACACTGACTACTATTGTTGATGTATGGCTGGTAAGATGTATGGCACCGGCATTGTTGGTGTATGGTGGTAGGATATATGGCACTGACTACTATTGTTGGTGTATGCTGGTAGGATATATGGCACTGCCTACTATTGTTGGTGTATGGTGGTTGGATATATGGCACTGCCTACTATTGTTGGTGTATGGTGGTAGGATATATGGCACTGCCTACTATTATTGGTGTATGGCTGGTAAGATGTATGGCACTGGCATTGTTTGTGTATGCTGGTAGGATGTATGGCACTGACTACTATTGTTGGTGTATGGCTGGTAAGATGTATGGCACTGGCATTGTTGGTGTATGCTGGTAGGATATATGGCACTGACTACTATTGTTGGTGTATGGCTGGTAAGATGTATGGCACTGGCATTGTTGGTGTATGCTGGTAAGATGTATGGCACTGACTACTATTGTTGGTGTATGCTGGTAAGATGTATGGCACTGACTACTATTGTTGGTGTATGGTGGTAGGATGTATGGCACTGACTACTATTGTTGGTGTATGGCTGGTAAGATGTATGGCACTGACTACTATTGTTGGTGTATGACTGGTAGGATATATGGCACTGACTACTATTGTTGGTGTATGGTGGTAGGATAAATGGCACTGACTACCATTGTTGGTGAATGGTGGTAGGATGTATGGCGCTATATACCATTATTGGTGTATTTCTGGTAGGTTGTATGGCACTAACAAAAAATTTTTCTGTATGGTGATAGGATGTATGTCGCTGACAACCATTGTTGGTGTATGGTGGTAGGATGTATGGCACTGATAACCATTGTTCGTGTATGACTGGTAGGATGTATGGCGCTGTATACGATTGTTGATGTGTGGTGGTAGGTTGTATGACGATGTCTTATATTGTTGATGTATGGTGGTAGGCTGTATGACGCTGACTACCTTTGTTGGTTTTCATCTGGTAGAATATATATCGCCAAATGTCACCTTCCGTTTGGACAGAAGGACAAAATTTAGCCGTACAGGGTTACCTTGTTATTTGTTATTTTTTTTTTAGCATTTTCAGCAATTACAGTGCCCAGAGAACAGAACATCTTATTATAATAACGAAGTGATTATTCGAAGCGCGCTGCGAATAACGCCTCCCATAGCTGCGTGTTATTCGCAGTCACGGCTGGTAACGTGACGTTTACTACCGTAATCACTTCCTGTTGAGTGTGTGGTGGACTGCTAGACCGATTGATGGATGCAATAAATGTTGATGGGTCAGGAGGGCCCTCACTGTCGGGGTGTATATCCATATTATTAATCTCAATATTATCAGCAGCACGCTGTGTATAATGCTCTGCAGGCCTATCATTCGCAAGCGGGCTGCGAATAACGCTCAGTATTATTCGCAGCGCGCTGCGAATATCGCCTTCCTTATAATAATAGTTCATTTGATTGTTCACCAGGTTTAGATTAAGCCTACTGTTTAGCACTGAATCAGTTAAATAGATCCTTAGATAAAAACCAAAACGTCATATGTATATTTGCGCAAATGCTGCATATGGTATGTCAGCTTGTTAGAATGAATGACAGATGTATGTAAGTATGTTTTTATTTTTAGAATGTATAAACAAAGAACTGTGAACTTGCATTGTGGATGATGTTTTTTTAAACTGATATTCTTTTTCCATGGTGTGAGTATAATCACGTTTTACAGGTTAGTACTAACGAAACATATGATTGGAAAATAATTATATGAACAAAAAGAGATAAACAGCTTGATAAGTAGTCTCCTTGGGCAGAGAACAGTGAACTCCAATAAACACTGACGTGTCACGTGATGGTAATAAAGATTCGTGTAGTTTATATAGTTAGTTAGTTAGTTAGTTAGTCGACAGATCATCCTCGTTGCACATCGGACCATTCAGTCCATAAGTGCTCGGATCCCCTCCTCAGCAAATCCCGCAGCGTGTAGCGGCTAACGACGCCAGTTCTGTGTTGGTTTATCAATCTTCTTTGGCTTCCTGCGTAGTGTTCTTGTTTGGCCACCCCTCTTTTAATTTGCTGCTCTCGCAGTCTGGCCATTGTTGTAGATTCACAGTCATCCCTTGGTTCTTGCAAAAGTCTCACTTCTCGTAGAGCATTCAGAATGTCAGCCTGGTCCATGGCGCGTCCGCCCTCCACAGTAGCCTCACCTGCGAGCTTGTCAGCCCGCTCATTTCCTTGTACTCCCGCATGCCCTGGCACGAAGATGAAACTAATCTTTGCCAGCCGAGACCGCTTCAGAGGCAGCAACCATTCTCTTCGGATCGACCCCTCCTCTATCCTCTTGATCATGTTCATTGAGTCGCTAAGGAAACAAGCCCTAGTGAATGTCTGTGTCTCGAGCCATGTTATTGCTTTACTTACTGCCATGACTTCCATGGTCAGGCTACTTGTGGTTTCAGTGAAAGCACCAGAGTCCTCCTTCACAATTCTCCCTCCGGCCCGAGCTGTAAAGGCCCATGAGCTTCTCACATGTCGGACGACCGACCCATCTGTGTAGATGACCGCGTCACTGTCTAGCGAATTCTCGAAAATCAACGCTTGTACTTCAGCCTCCACAGCAGCCGGATTTTCTTGTCTGCATTTTCTATCTAGTTGGATGCAAACTGAAAAGGATGTGCAGATGTGTAGTTTATATGTAGGGACCTGGATTATATCCTACAGTAAGATAAATACGTTCCATCGCATATTATCTTCGTCGTGGTTATTATCAGGTTAGTTAATTTTCAAACTATACCACTCAAATATCCCCATGTCTCACATATTTTGTTAGCCCCACATAAGTATAAACTATCCCAAATTTTCAGCACATCTCTTAAGGTATACATAACTTCACTGTCCCCAATTCTCAGCGCATCTCTCCGGATATACATAACTTCACTGTCCACAATTCTCAGTACATCTAATCAGCTATACATAAGTCTAAACTGCACCTAGTTCTCAACACATCCCTTCGGATATATATATATAACTTCCCTTTCCACAATTTTCAGCGCATTTCTTCAGGTATACATAACTTCACTGTCCACAATTTTCAACACATCTATTCAGCTATACATAAGTCTAAACTGCACCTAGTTCTCAACACATCCCTTCGGATATATATATAACTTCCCTTTCCACAATTTTCAGCGCATTTCTTCAGGTATACATAACTTCACTGTCCACAATTTTCAACACATCTATTCAGCTATACATAAGTCTAAACTGCCCCTAGTTCTCAACACATCCCTTCGGATATATATAACTTCCATTTCCACAATTTTCAGCGCATTTCTTCAGGTATACATAACTTCACTGTCCACAATTTTCAACACATCTATTCAGCTATACATAAGTATTAACTGTCCCTAGTTCTCAACACATCCCTTCGGGTGTAAGAAATGGGTGTATTACTTTCCCGAACGCTGCCCGGCCAGCAACCACTTTGCCAGAATTCCGGATTGAGACCACCATTTGTCAGACTTGTAAGGGTGCTGCCACCAAGTTATGTACTACCACAAGCGAGCAATCCCATTTTGTCAGAAAGTGAACCGGGATAAATCTATACGGCTGAAATAACGATTATGACACTGGATAACTAAAAGTACAGCTGAGAATGGCTCGTTACTATGCATAATTAGCTAGTTTTGCTATCCCCAAGAAGTGGGAAAGGAAATTTAGATGTCTAAATTCATATCTGCTAATAGACTCCTAGGCAGGCTAGGTCGCCCCCCCCCCACCGCCAGCAAAATACCCTTCCCTGGTGTGTAATTGTGTAATTACTCCCCCGACAACGTAAGCAAGGCAAATACTTCCCTTGGAAAAAAGTATAACAATTGAACTCTGAGTTAAAACAAACTACATCGCTTTAATATCTAGCAAGATCAAAACTTAAAACAAAACGATGTTTGGGGTATGATGATGTTTGTTAATGTTAGTTTACATCAACATACACAAGTACGATACATAACTGATGTGGTTGGTGCGTGGCCTTCAGGGGAGAAGAAGCCTCAGTCGCCTCCGATCAAGCTTCAATAGGCTTAACCAGGGTCCGCTATGGTTAGCTAAGATCCTCTATGGTGAGTTAAGGACAGGGGGTCGGTATTCCTTCCTGACGCCACCTGGTCCCTCCTCGTTATCACTGAACGGGACAATCTGGTTCTCTTGGTGAGGGCTAGGAATACATTAAAAAATGTGTAGTGTCTAAGTTCTACACCAATACAATTTTAGGTAATTCATACGACCTCTCACCCCCACACACACACACCCACAATGGCAAGTCTGGCAGTGTCTCTCTCCAAGCTTTACTGTCTTCATTCTCAAATCTCTCTCTCTCTCTCTCTCTCTCTCTATATATATATATATATATATATATATATATATATATATATATATATATATATATATATATATATATATATATACTACTTTCGAGTGGGGAGAACTTTTCCAGTAGTTGATCATGCCTGTAGTTACATCTCCAGCCTTCCCCTTTAACGGTCTCGTCATGAGAAATGAAATGTCCTAAGTACAAGTCACTTAATCAGACACCCGGTTCTTTGCAGCCGCTTCGTAAAAAGTTGTTTTAGTAGATCAAATTGTCAGTGGTGTTGTTACACGAGTGTCTGATTGCCGAGCTTAATTTCCGGTGGTCAGTCTCTGTGTCAGATCTCAGTGAGTTATGATGAACGTTCGTTCACCAAGCACTG